>OY796884.1:41525776-41594058 GCA_963680785.1 Diplosoma virens | reverse complement strand
GGGGAATTTTTTAATATATTCGTTCTAGTTAGAGATAGTGGTCTCTGTTTGTTTGCGGAGAGGAGTCTTCAACGAATCAATCGGAACTTAGCCGAAGCCAACTGTATAATAGGTTTAGTCTCGCAGCAAACTACTTCTTGACACAGCTTTGTTTCAGCGCAGGTATTTGGGTTACCTTGTTCAACTGGTCCTTTAGGATTCCAAAGCAAAGTCTGTGACAAATTTAATACACGAGAAGCCAAACCTGATTTAAAAGTTTACAACAAAATAACCTTTTACCATTCTTTTCGATCCTTATATATCTTGAGGTAAAGCTGAAAAAATCGCTCACGTTTCGTCACAATCTTGTGGTATTGCGCAAAAAATATCTTTTTGCGTCACGCTGTTGTCCTCTATTTGGTCTACTTGACAGTTGTTTACTTCGCAGCGCACATGCTCGCCTTATACATAATGTCTTGAATGACGCTTTAAGGTTGAATACGGTTGAATATGGCAAAACTTGAACAAGCAGGTTGTCCCTGATGAGAGTTTAAAATTCAAAACTATGGTCTCGGGTTCGGCTTGCGTAATCTTTCTATCAATGCAGTAATGCAGATGGTGGAACTCTATAAGTCTTAAATTTTTTTCTCTATATATGACCAGCTCTGCAACAAAACCTGGGTAAGTTGACTGCGCTGATGAGAGTTTAAGTCTCGAAACTATGTTCTGGCAGTGAGCTCGGATTTGGCTTCGTGATACACAATGCCCCACATGGTACTCAAAATATTTTTATAAAAATATGAAATGCAAGACGTTTAAATGTTGAAAAAAACAGGTCTATAATTTCTCGAGCACCTTATGGGTGTCCAGATTTCTTGATTGCCATGGTTTAATTCTACTGTAATTATTGGGAAATTTAGAAAAAGGCCATGATGCCCGAATGGCTAGAAAACGTTCAAATAACTGATTTTCACCAAAATTGATTAGATGTTTATAAATATATATACGTAGGGATCCAAGACCAGGAACGAGACAAGACTTTGGGGTTACGAGACGGAGACAAGATTGAGACTTTGAAAAACGTGTCGTGATACGTCTCGATATCTCGAGACATGTCTCGAGATATCTACCTCTGCAACCTGCTTTTAGAAATGCCAAGATATTGCTGTCCGCTTAAAATTTTTAATTTCGCTTTCCAATTTTATAGAAATATGAGTGAAATTTAGAGCTATTTGCCAAGACCACCAAGCACGGAAATGTGCCGTAAAATTTCTTTCACAAGGACACAACAGAATGGTGCGAAAGGCATTGATCCGAGATCGTGTTAATCACAATCCCGGCGGTCTCACCATTCGACCACGCTGCCGTTTACTTTAACCTTTCAACATACAGTCTAATGTACTTTATTCAAAAGTCAAAAAACCTTGTTAATTCAACAAACTAATTTCTCCGCTTAATTCGGACAAAATCAACCAGGACTGAAGTGTCCAAATAAAACAAAGTTGACTGAAGTAGTTGTTTAACTGTTTGAGACAATATATTAATTATAATCTGTAAAAACGGGAATGGTGTTTAGTATGAAAACTGCAATTAAAATTAACAAAGTCAAAAAGTAAAGTGTTTTGAAAAACATTTCAATAAAGAAGTTTCGGTCAAAGGTTTTTTACAATTTTGATTCTTTAATTTATGGTTTCAAAATATTAATTCAAACTTTCTAAAACGTTAAGTAAATAACGAACCGGTTTGTCCAACTTCATAATTGCATCAAATAGATATTTCATTCCATTTGTAGTGATACCACAACTACCAAGATAAAGTCGCTTTACTTTGTGGATACATTTCGATAGACGAACCATCTTTTCGTCGCCGATTTCATTGTCGGAAAGATCCAATTGATCTATCTGTAAACAAATCAAATAATTGTTTTGTTGATTATTTATCAATGACTATTGGTGAAAATATCAAGGTAATCAGTAATTACTAAGGCCATTTTTTTATGACTTTTTTTTAACATTTTTTATTAAAACTTTATTTTACTAAACACTTTTGCCCAATCATATAAGTGTTTACGGAAAAAAGTCTTTTAAATTGTTGCAGAAACGCTAATTTACATAAGTTTAGAATAAATAATTGTATTTACAGTATAATGTAGGAAATTAATTGTATTTTTGTCGTCAACAGTGATAAATCTCACTTTATTTTGTAAATTACGCGCGACCGTGTCGATCACGTTTGTCATCAATACAATTTTTAAATCGCTAACACTTTTACTCCATAGATCAACAATTCCTAAACTGAAAATTGCGCATCCAGGGTGGGGGACGATAAAACTCTCCAAAAAATGGCTCAAAGGACATGGAATATTGTAAAACATTTTAAAAACCATGGTTATAAACTTATAGAGTTATGAACTTATTGAGAAAAGATTGACATTAATTAGGGGTGGCAACGCCAAAAGTTTTAAAATAGCCTACCAGGTATAATATCAAGAAAGAATCAGCATAAAAGCATGAAATTGATTTTTGTGAACCTGAATCATCATTAAAAATAGGAGCTTTGAGTACACTTTGAGGTATAAAACCCGTGTGTTTGTTTGAATATCTTATCCCTAACATTTGCCTCATAGCAACCAAGAGACGCGGTTATTCTAGTAAGGACTTCAGTTTAATTAGTGGTGAAGTTTCGAGATTACTTGCTGATGATATTATTCAACCTAGTAATTTACCATGGCAAGTTCAGGTTGTGGTAACGGAAAGTGAAAATCATAAAAAACGTATGTGTATTGATTGAAGTCAAACTATCAACAAGTTCAAGCGTTTGGATGCCTATCCGCTTCGAACAATGCAAAGTGTTTTGAGGAAGGTATCACGTTATACATGCTTTTCAAAACTAAACCTTTGAAACGCTTATCATGAAGTTTTATTGATACCTGAGGAACAAATTTACTCCGAATTTAAGGCTGTCGGACAATTTTATCAATTCAAACTCATCTCTTTCGGTTTAAAAAATGCAGTCCCGTGTTTTCCAATAGCGATAAATCAAATAATATCAGACTATAAATATGAGCGGACATTTGCATATCTTGGCCATATAATAACATGTAGTTAAACAAGAGAAGACCATGACAAGAATTTTTAAAAAAATTTAAAGGCTGTTTTTGATTGCAACTTAACTCTGAATAAAAATAAGTGCGTGTTTGCTAAAAGAGAGTTGAAATTTCTTGGATATTATACAGGGTGGGGCAAAAGTCCTGTTACAAAATTTTATGTCAATTTTAGTACTAATAAATTTAACTAAAAAGCTAAACTAGCTTTATCAATTTATTTAAATATATACCCAGTTCTTGTTTTTCAGAAAAGTTTTAAGTATACACTGTGCAATGTTGCTAGAATTAAAAAGAAAATTCATTATTGAGCACCACAAAAAAGGATTTAGCCCCACGGAAATTTTTAAACTAGGAAAAAAATTGAAATCAACCGAATGCTGATCAAATGAATGATTGATCGATTTGAGAAAATACCCTCAATCACAGACAGACCTCAATCAGGACGCCCTCGCAACAAGAACACCTAATCTGATTAAAAGTGTAAAAGAAAAAATCAGACGTAATCTGAGGAAATCAATAAGAAAAATGGCAAAGGAATCAAAAATATCACCAAGAACTATGCGCAGAATTTGTCACGATGATCTTAAGATGTCACCCTAAAAGCTGCAAAAGAGACAGCTCATTTCAGAGGCCACAATTGAAAAGAGACTGGCAAGAAGCAAACTATTGTCGAAACGACTCAAAAATGGCATGCTGTAAAATCTTATCTTTACTGATGAAAAGTTATTCACTGTGCAACAGGTGCACAATCACCAAAATGATCAAGTTTTGGCAAAAATCTTAGATTCAATCCCTGCCAATACAAGGAAAGTCTTCACAACACAAAAACCTGCTTCAGTGATGGTGTTGACAGCAATTTTTGAAAAGGGGAAGTCCCCTCAGGTTTTTGTACCCTCGGGGGTTAAAATTAACATAGAACTTTACATAAAGAATATTTTAGAGGGGCTTTAATACCATGGTGCAAATCTCTATATGGTGAAGACAATTGGACACTACAAGATGGAGCAACAAGTCACACAGCTTGGGTGACTCAAGTGTGGTGTGAAAACAATTGCCCCACCTGGATTAGTAAAGAGGAATGGCTTCTTTCTTCACCAGATCTCAACCCTCTAGATTATTTTTTATGGTCAATTCTTGAGAGTGAAGCCTGCTCTAAACCCAGCCCTAGTATCGAAGCTCTGAAGTTAAAATTGATGAAAACATAGGAGAAAATTCCCATGAAAATAGTGCGTGCCTCCATCAATGATTTCTCCAGAAGACTCCGCGCTGTAGTAAAGGCTAAAGGAAAGCATTTTGAATAAAGTTTGTGTGAAATTGTTTGTTGGTATGAGTCTTGAATGTTTGCAAATTTAAATATTGAAATAAAAGCTTTTTTCAAAATATGTTTGTATTTTATCTTGTAACAGTATTTATGCCCCACCCTGTATATACAATGGAGTTATGTGCCCAGATCCGGAGCGAGTGAAACCGATAAGTAAGTTGACAAACCCTACAAATAAAAAAGAGCTGCAACGAGTAATTGGTATTTTTCTCATTATGCATTATGATTACCGCAATTTTCGGAAAAAATAAAACTTTTGATGTTAAAAAAATAATTTCCTATCAGAGAAAAAGCTTTGAAAGCTTTTAAGTCACGTAGAAATAAATTAACTTCAGCAGCTTTTGAAATTATTGAAGATGTGCTTTTTGTTGTGGAAACTGATGCATCACAAAATGCCATATCTGCATCATTAAATCAACATGACCGAACAGTTGCTTTTTTCTCTAGAATGTTGACCAAAAATAAACGTTACCATTTTAGTGTGGAAAAAGAAATTGCAGCTATTGTGGAAGCAATTTGTAAATGGACAGAATTTTTATGAGGCCAACATTTTACAGTGATTACAGACCAACAATCAGTAGCATATATGTACAATTTCAAAAATCAAAGCAAAATTTAAAATAACAAAATTTTGCGATGACGTATAGAACTAAGCGAATATGATTTTGATAATATTTATCGATCCGAATGTGTTCCCGATGCTCTTTCTAGAGCATTGTACACCAACATTTACAATAACACGCTACGCAAATTGCACAAGTCGTTTTGTCATCCGAGCGTTGCACGTCTGCATCAATTTGTTTGCGTAAAAAATTTACTGTATTCCGTTAACGAAGTTCGTAATGTTATTGCAAAGTGTGAAGTTTTCTCTGAATTAAGGCCCAGTTCTTATAAACCGCAAGTGCACATGATTACAGTAACCCAGTCTTTCCTAAGGCTTTCCTTAGATTTTAAAGATCCTTTGCCGACTTCGTCAAAAAAAGGGTTATTTATTGACTAATATTGATGAGTATTCTCGATTTCCGTTTACGTTTGCTTGCCCTAATGTCAACGCGAAAACAGTTTTATCTTGTCGAGCCAAGTTTCCGGTTGATGAAGCGATTTGTGAGTCGTGGAGGTGTTTACAAGGCTGTGAAGAGGTTCAGGGAGACTGGAAGTTGTGCTCCAAGAATCAGAAGTACTCCTGAAAAACCCATCAGGACAAAGGAACTGATTAAGAAGGTCAGAGAGAGGTTGAGGCGGAACCCTTCAAGGAGCGCAAGAAAACTGGCTAAGGACACCTCTGTAAGCGTGAGCACCATGCAAAGGCTTCTCAAGGATGATCTCCACGTCTACCCGTACAAATTTACCAAGAGGCAGCTCCTGTCAAACGCCACTAAGAAGAAAAGGCTTGATAGAGCTAAGGTTTTGATCAAGAGACTTGTTGTTGGCACGCGGCCTCAAGTGCTTTGGACAGATGAGAAGCTTTTCACTGTCCAAGCTATCCACAACCACCAAAATGACAGGATTTGGATTCCAAACAAGGACATGGTGCCAGTTGAACGTTGCAGTTTATTTAGGAGGCAGAAACCTTCTTCCGTGATGGTTTGGGCAGGAGTCACTTCAACAGGCCTGAAAACACCTCTAATCTTTATCGACGAAGGCGTGAAAATTAACCAAACTATCTATCGTCGGATGTTGGAAGAAAAAGTCATTCCCTGTGTTCAAGAAACAGTGGGAGAGGAAGGAATTATGCTTCAACAAGATGGGGCAACCTCCCACACAGCCAAAGCAGTCCAGCATTGGTGCAAGACCAATTTTAAAGGGTTTTGGGAGAAGGAAGTATGGCCCCCTTCTTCACCCAATTTGAACCCAATGGACTTTGGGATTTGGTCCATTCTGGAGCAAAAAGCCTGCTCAACATCCCATCCAAATATCGAAACCCTTAAACGAAAATTGAAGGCGTCATGGGAAGAAATTGACCCAGAAGTGGTGCGTGCCACGTGCGCCCAAGTACTTCCACGTCTTAGGCGCCTTGTGAAAAACAAAGGGGGCTACATTGAATAATTTGAATTTTATGTGAAAGCCCATTAAATTTCCATTCTATCTATTAAAAACTTGTTTCTTTTGCCCTTATAGTAAGTTGGATAATTCAGTTTTAATTTGTCAACACTTCGGTGAATCACCCTGTAGTGGACCGTCCAGCTTCCGTCCATCTCCAAACGATGAAGAAAAACAAAGAATCTGACTTGACAAACAACGAGCTAATCAACAATCTCTTCCACTCGTTTCCACTAAACAAAAACTTGTTGATGTTTTTTGAAATTACGAGAAATCGATGAGTGAAAAAATAGAACCAAAGTTAACTTAACAAACAATTTATTGCCATTTGAAATTGTTTGAAACTTTTCGCTATCGCATGAAAACGAGCAGTGGGAATGGGTAGTTTTTTGATTGAGTCAAAACGACTTCAAAAGTATGATTTAACGCAATATCGACGTCAGGGGTTGTTAACCCTGTTTAAGAAATAAATGGACGGTGAAGATTTTTGTCTCTGTTAACACTGCAAAATTACCACTTAATTCTTGCGTCACAATCACTCAAAACTGTGATGGTATTTATGTTAAAGCGACTATACATTGGCATTCATTGTCTGAATTAAGCAAAATTTATAGAAATAAACAAAAGAAACTATGAATGTAATGTTCATTTTTGTTCTGGTCTTTGGACTTCTGATTGAATAAAGCAAATTCGATTGCATTTTAAAAAGTTGATGTAAACTTGTAAACTAGGAAGCTTAGAAAATGTTATTTGAATGAGTTTTAGCGGGGAAAATCCAGTGAAAATTTTTGGAATAAAGTTAAAATTTGCCTAACTTTTACTTTATTAAATTTTATTTTCTAAAACCTCCTTTCCAGCTACTTTTTGTATTTTTTATAGCTGCTACAAATACTTAGAATATTTTACTTGTTTTGCTTTATTTATTTTTTATTCAATCTCCATATTTATCCTCCTGACTCGCAGGAAAGCGACGGAGGCGCTAATACATGGGGCAGGCAATTACCCCGACCTGCTTCCGGAAATGCCAAGATATTGCTGTCCGCTTGTAATTTATTAGAGATGTAATTGAAATTTAGAACTGCTTGCCAAGACCACCGAGCAGGGAAAGTGCCCTAAAGTGTTTTTCCCAAAGACACAACAGAATGGCGCGAGTGGGTTTTTAAAGCGAGACCATGGTGATCACCATCCCGGCGCTTTAACCACTCGATCAGCTGCCGAGATTGCACTTTTTAGTGCCATCTGTCCTAAACTCGACATATTTTCAAGCATTTGGTCATCGGCGTGCGTGATACACAATGCCGCTTCTATCGATGCAGCAATCCATCTGGTAGAAGCCCACATGTCTTAAAACTCGGTAAAAGTAAAGTATCATTTCCATGTAATTGAACCGCTAATGTGACTCTCCCACTCCGGGATGCGCAATTTTTAGTTGAAGAATCTTGTTTGATCTTTACGTAAAAGTGTGTACCAATTTAAAACTCGGTAAAAATAAAGTAATATCTTTACCGGTATGTGAGTGAAAAGAAAGTGTTTCTCCAAATGCGTGTTTGTTATCAAACGTCGGCAGCGTGGCCGAGTTGTTAAGAGCGTCGTATTGATGGCGACGTAATCGACACGATCGCGTTTCAAAACCTACTTGCGAAACATACTGCATTCGAGAAAGACACTTTACGGCACTTTGTTCTTCATGATATTTTAGCAAGCAGCTCTAAATTTCATTCATGTCTCTAAAAAAAACTAAAAAGTGTAATCATTGATCAATAATTTACGTCATAGAAAAACGGCTTTAGTAAATAATAATTATCTTAATTCTTCTCACCAGTAGTCATTGATAAACAATCATTTGCTAAAAACAAAAAAGGAAAGGATTGATTCTGTAAAGAACAATTTGATTTTTTATTTTTAAGAAATGTTTGTTTTTTTATTATCATCCAAAATCTCTCATCTCGGAAATATTTATGACAGCAAAGTTAGTCTATTTTAAACAACTAATTATTTAATTTGTTTAAAGATGGACAATTTGGATATTTCCCACAATCCACTTGGTGACAAAAAGATGGTTCATCTGTCGAAATGTATCCACAAAGTGAAGCGACTTGATATTTATAATATCTATATCACATTAAATGGAATGAAAGATCTATCTGACGCAATTATGAACTTGGATGAACCGGTTCGTATTTTGTTTAAAATTTACATGAAAAATGAATCGAAATTGTAAAAAATCTTTGCCTAAAATTTCTTTATTGCAATGTTTATCAAAAAAACTTTACTCTTTCACTTTGTTAATTTTAATTTCATTTTTCATACTTAGATTTACATAGAAAGTTATTAATTTTACAAAGGTTGCAATTTTTTCAAGCATGGAGCGTATAATAAACAAACTGTGTTGCTGTAACTGTTATATAATGGTAAATATTCAATTTTTGCACAGTTATTTAACTCATTTTTTCCAAAAAAAGCGTTTTTATAGGCTTGAAATAGCATAATTTAACAAAATATTGCTTGAACTGCTTACAAGCTATCACTTAACTCTATCCACCAATCAAAAAAAACTTTCCAAGATTATTTTTGAAAAGTACCTTTAGCTCCCAAAAAAAAGATTAAGATTTTTTAAGTTTTTTTCATAAAAACAATCGCTTTTTGTCGAAAATTTTTCAGATAAGTCCGACAATGGACATACGCTTTTTTGACTGTTGATCAAAACAAATTTTTTAAGTTTCAAAGTGCTTTTCCGTAATTGAGAGTAAAAATCAAAAAAGTGTACATTAAACAGGTGTAAATGTTTGGTAAATTTTTACAAGTTTTGTAAACTCTTGATTTTATGGAATTTTAATAAAAACAAAAAAAATGAAACATAAAAGAACTGAAACCAAATTTTTAAAGGTTTTACTTACCTCTAACAAAAGTGACGCGACTTCGGTCTAATGATTAACTTTTTTTCGAGTTGAGACCGTCTTCATTAAAAGATATCGACTTTTTTTCTTAAAATTTCATCTTGTAACCTAACTGTTTTGAATCAACTGCGCAATAAAGAAGATACTTAACATTATAAACTTTTACAAAATTTTTCTGAAGTTCAAACCGTCTTGATTGAAAAATAACATATTGAATATTAAAAATTGTTCGATTTGCAAACAAATATCTGTTTTTAGAAACTTTTTATTCAACATGTAAACTCAATGTAATAATTTAAATATATTTTGTGATAAAAAAAGCAGCCACCATTAAAAATTTTAACTAGTGCTTGCTCAAGTTGAAACCGCCTTGACTAAAAAATATTAACCATTTGTGTTTCAAAAAATCCAAAAAAATATATTTATTTTTCAGCATATGATTTAGTTTTGCAATTCTATGTCCAACAAACTTCTCCATTCTAATGAAAAAATAATAATAATAATAACCATCATTTTATTTTGTTCGCATTTCAACAGTAATTTTAGTCCTAGAAATTTTTATTTTTCAGCTTGAAGTCACAACTTGTGTATTGTGATTTATTTCAAAAACCTAGGCTTTGCTAATCTTATGTTAAGTATTTAACTTAAAGAGCATATCAATTTCCGTTTTCAATTGGTCTATTACATTACTATTTCTATTTCAAAAAATTCTTTTGACTCTACATCTTGCTGTCTTTTAGACTTAGTTACAAAAAAATTTATCATAATTTGTTAAAAAAATTTTTTTATCAAAATTTATTGGTAAAATTTTGTTTGATGTTAAAATGTTATCTAAAAATTGTAATTCGTAAAAAATTTACAAAAGAAACACTAATTACATAGTGTTTTTATTGCTTTTGAAAGCAAAAGTTCACGTAAAAACTTTGAAAGGTTCGTTTTAATGATAACTCTTAAATTGAAAAATGGCTGACTGTAATCTTATGGTATTACCTGTATAATTCTAATTACAATGTTTTTAAAATAATTTTTGGTGGTAATTAATAAGTTTCTGCATAAATTTTTTTTAAACTTTTTAACCAGTCAAGCAATGTAATGTTGGCGTAAATTAACTTAAAAAAAGTTTTGTTTTAAAAAAAATGAGTTAAAAATTTTTTTTTTAAATATCTTTACGTTGAATTTTGTTTTAAGATGTAAAATATTAAAATTAATATTGCTGAATGAAAATCGAGCTAAAATTAAGCTAGCCTAAAAGAAGTCTTACGCTTTTGTGAGTATTTTACAAGTAGTGTTTTGCAAAAATTTTTGAGATTTTTTGAAAAATTGTCAAAAAGATTGAAAGTTTATACGATACGAACAGTAATTTAAAATTTGAACACAAAACGATGGTATGAAAAATGAAGTTAAAAAATTATATTTTAGTTTCCGTAGATGGTTTATTTTACAAGGTCACTGTGTCCAAATTTTTTTCTTAAAAGTATAAGGTTTTTTCTCAGAAGTTAGAAACGTTGAAGATAAAAGACCGATTTATTGGTTTATTACTTTATTTGTTACAGTTGTACTAACAATTTATATTTGTAAACAACGCTTTCTGTCAACACAAATTAGGTTTACTAAGAATGATGAAAATGAATTCTAATACTGATAAATGGAAATTGGATCGCGCTTTAAAAAGAATAAAAACTTAATTATTCTTTTAGTGAGATGCACATTTTTGGTTGTGTAACAAATGATTTCCAATCGCCAAGTCACAATTAATGCGATATAGCATTAGCTGATTTACCTGGGCGTTCTGGTTGTTTTTTTTCTGAACAGTTCTGTTTCGAATAGACTTGGCACATGCTGGCGTATTCTGTCCTGCAAACGCTGGGACGTTTGACTCACGTACCGACTATCGCAGTGGCACATGAATTCATATACGACATTACTTTGTTGAAAAGTGGGAAGAACGTCCTTATGTATTGCAGTAAAATTCGTCTTGTGAAAAAGACCACTTGTGTTTGGACCGCTCCAAAACAATTAGTAATAGATAATTTTTTTTTCAAATTTATTCAGATAATTTTAAATAGACAGGACATTTTTTGGGCCTTCTTTAACGTTTTGTTGGAAACGTAAAAGTTTTTTTTTAATTCTCAAATAAATAAGGAATTCTGGATATCTATTTTTTACAAGAATTGAGCGAATATTGTCTAGTTCATGTTTTAATGTAGATTTAGAGCAGACTTTTAAGGTTCAATGTGTTAAAGTATTAATAAGATTTGTTTTACGTTGTTTTGGTCCAAACGAATTCCAATGAATATATTGACCTGTGAAAGTGGACTTTCGATAGACTGAAGTGATAAACTTACGACGTATTATCAGAGTGGTAACAAATACATCCAAAAAAGGCAGAGAATTATTAATTTCAATTTCATCGGTGAATTTTAAGGATGGGTGAAGCGATTTAAGACAAGTTAAAAATTTTTAAAAGTCAGCTTCTCTGTGAAAAAGAAAAAAAGTGTCATCGACGTAACTACAGTAAACGGTAGGTTTTGAAATTTCTTTGAAAAGCTTTGATTCAATATAGCCTATAAATATATTTTTCAGAGCGGGATTAAGGGGACTACCCATAGCTTCTTCTTCTTCTTTCGGCCTTTCCCTTCAATCAAGGGTAGCCACAGCGTATTATCTTTCTCCAAACCATCCTGTCTTTAACGTTCGTATTCTTTGCACCAACTTCCCCTATATCTTCTTTTATTACATCTAAAATCTTCTCTTTGGCCTCCCTCTTTTCCTTTTTCCCGGTAACTCCATTTCTATTTTCTTTCTTGCTACATACTCTTGCTCTCGTCATGACATGTCCATACCACCTCAGCCTGCCCTCCTCATTTTCATTCCTAACTGTTCTACTTTAACTGTACCCCTGATCTACTCGTTTCTAATCTTGTCTTTTCTCGTCACTCCCAAAGCAAACCTCAACATTTTTATCTCTGCGATTTTCATCTCTTCCACTTGTTCCTTTGTGACCGCCACGGTCTCAATTCCATACACCATTGCTGGCCTCACCATTGAACTGTACACTTTTCCTTTTACTCTAACTGGTAACCTTCTGTTGCAGATTACTCCCGATACTTTTCTCCATCAGGTCCATCCTGCCTGCACTCTTCTCTTTACCTCCCTCTTACAAACTACACTTTCTTACACCGTTGATGCCAAATACTTAAATTCCTTTACTGTTGGCACTTTTGTACCCTCCATCTTCACAGTTTCGTTGTCATTTTCTCCATTTACGCCCAGATATTTGATCTTTAACCGACTTACTTTCATCCCTCTTCTTTCCAATGCATGCCTCCAGCATTCTAGTCTCCGCTCTACTCTTTCCCTGGTCTCTTTTCAAATCACATTATTATCAGCGAACCGCATCGTCCACGGTGGTTCTCTCCTTACTTCATCCGTTAGCCTGTCCATTATCAGTGCAAATAGGAACGGACTTAAAGCTGATCCCTGGTACAGTTCGACCTTGACCTTGAAACTTCCTGTAGTTCTTATTGCACACCTCACCACTGTTTCAGTTTCCTCGTACATATCCTGTACAAGTCGCACATACTTTTCCACTATTTCTGATTTTCTCATACAGCACATACTTTCTCATACAAGGACATACTTTCTCATACATACAAGGCTACCCATAGCGACTCCATCAATTTGCCTGTACAAAATGTTATTAAAGCTAAATTCAACTGAAGTAGTTGCAGTTTTCATCAGTGCAATAAAAACATGTTTAGGAATAACTGGAGTAGGGAGGCGACGGCGAAGCAAAGCAAAGCATTGACGACGAAGCCAATTAATGGTATTAAAATGCTTTGTGCGAATTTGTTTTTGTTTAATTAGTTCAATGTTAGCAAAATACTGGCAAAAGCAAATCCAATCAAAATAAGATAAAAATTGTCGTATTTTGGACCATAGTTTTAAGTAAATTAAACAAAAATATTCTAATTTAGTCTTACTTTTACTAATTTCACTTAGAAGAAAAGCTCGTTCCATCGTAGAAGTTTGTTTTACCTCGGCTGCTTCAATGCGATGCTACATACATGTAAATGTGGAAAATACATGTTGAGCTTGACAAGTTTTCAAAAATTCAATAGAAAGTTTTACTTTTGGAATTTTACCTTGAATTTTAACCACATTGCTCAGTTCTTCCAGTTTTCTTTGTTCTATCGTCGACGGAATTATTTAAAACATTTTTCCTTGTACAAAACTTTAAAATAGCTCTTAAACAAATGTTTTATTTGAAACTCTTTTGTTAAGTAAGTAGCCTTAAAAAGGCTGTTTTAAAAAATTCGAACGTTTTCGTCTAGCTCTCTTCAGGAGGTTTCGCTAGAATGAATTGAAGAACTGAATGTAGCATTTGAAAAATGTCCTGTCTATTTAAAATTACCTTGGATTGGCAAAAATACTTTGGCCCTGAAAATTAAAAAAAAAAATTATCTATTACTAATTGTTTTGGAGCGGTCCAAACACAAGTGGTCTTTTTCACAAGACGAATTTTACTGCAATACATAAGGACGTTCTTCCCACTTTTCAACAAAGTAATGTCGTATATGAATTCATGTGCCACTGCGATAGTCGGTACGTGAGTCAAACGTCCCAGCGTTTGCAGGACAGAATACGCCAGCATGTGCCAAGTCTATTCGAAACAGAACTGTTCAGAAAAAAAACAACCAGAACGCCCAGGTAAATCAGCTAATTCTATATCGCATTAATTGTGACTTGGCGATTGGAAATCATTTGTTACACAACCAAAAATGTGCATCTCACTAAAAGAATAATTAAGTTTTTATTCTTTCTAAAGCGCGATCCAATTTCCATTTATCAGTATTAGAATTGATTTTCATCACTCTTTGTATATATAATTTGTCTACTTTATTTGTGTTTGTCATTCCGAGCAAAAGGTTGTCTTGAAAGTAAAGTTTTTAGCTATTTTTTAAAAATCCTGCTTTTTCAAAGGTTTATTTCTAAATTTCAAGCTAATACAAAAATAGAAAGCTTAACAGTTTTAAGGATTTCCGCTCGGTTTGTCTTTATATTTACCATTGCATTTGGATATAAGAAATAATTATGATAGGACTTGATAGAATAAATCTTATTATAACATTTTCAAAAAACAACCGACTTTTTTTGGAATTGATTTTGCTTATACAAAACGTTTTGGCAACTTACGTTGGCCTTATTTAACTTCAAATTTTAAAGAATTGGTCAGTGTTTTGAAATCTTACACAAATTTTTTATCAAGCTTGTAATGAAGTAAATTTTTTTGCACTATAAAGTTCAAGGTCCATTACTAAAAAATTTTTTCTTTCGCCTATTCTATTTTTACACTTTGCTGGGAATTAAATTAATGTCACCAGATTTTTACAGGAAAACACAATACGGACAGGATACGCTCCAAGCTTCTTTGTAAGAGAGAGAGAAAGAGAGATGTTTGACACAATTATCAAAAGTATTTGTCATGCTTACAGCGATTACGGGTAGTTTTCCTATTATTATTGAAAGTTTATAAAACAACTTTTAAAATGATCAAAAGATTAGAAATAGCTCGAAGTTAGATTTAAAGTCATTTTTATAACAAATTACTTTTAAATGTTAACACTAGAAAGCGTATTATTCAACATAAAATAAAAATAAAAACAATGTTTGAACCTGGGTGGTCTACTAAATAACAAAAACGAAAAAAATTGAAATTTTTATCATTGAGCATCTGTTTTAAAGATTGGACACAAATATCTTATAAATAAAAATTGAGCTTGTCTAAAAAAAAGTTGTTTTTAAATTAAACATCTTAGGTGTTCTATAAACAACAAAACAAAAAATCAAGTTTGTCTAGAAAAGTTTTAAAATTGAAGATAAACATCTTACAAGAAAAGATTAAGTTAAAGTTTTTTTATCAGAAATCTATTACCCTTCTTTCAGTAAAGTTACATTGACGATTTTATTTAACTGATCAAATTGCGATGCATGAATTTATTAATAAAATCGGTCAACTTTCAATTTATTATAGCAAATAAAAGTTAAAATTTAAAACCAACTGTATTATTATGAAAAATCGATTTCGACCTATAAAGGTCATCATCAGTTTCTCATTCAAATAGATTCTATTTGAATAAGAAACTGATGATGACCTTTATAGGTCGAAATCGATTTTTCATAATAATACAGTTGGTTTTAAATTTTAACTTTTATTTGCTATAATAAATTGAAAGTTGACCGATTTTATTAATAAATTCATGCATCGCAAGAAAAGATTAAGGTTGATTAGGAATTCTTAAAAAATTAAATATAGGTAGGCCGATAACAAAAATTAAGTTTGTTTAGAAAAATCTTGGAAAAATTAAACATAGATATTCTATAAATAACAAAAAATCAAATTTGTTTAGGAAAAAAGTTTTAAAATTAAACATAGTTATAATAAAAATCAAGGTTGCCCTGAGAAAAAAATTTTTAATGAAATATGGTTATCTAAAAATTAAGTTTGTTTAGAAAAATTTTGAAAAAATTAAACAAGGTATAACAAAAATCAAGCTTACTTAGAAAAAAATTGAAGATACGAGTAGATATTTTACAAATAAAGGTTGACCAGGAAATTTTTTAAAATTAAATAGGTATAACAAAAATCAAGTTTGTATAGGGAAAATTTTTTAAATTAAATAAAAACTTTTTTATTGTGTACTTGCAATCAGGAAATGGTGTAACAGGTTTGTCTCGCGTGCGCTTAAAAAACAGGAAATGTTTTGAAAGTTTTTTTTATTGTATGCTTGCCAACGGGAAATGATTTGTCAGACTTTTTTATTGTGTGCCTGAAAACAGGAAATCGGTAAAAAGGTTCGTTTCTAATTAACAGGAAACTGGTTGACGTTATTATTTTGAAATCTGACACAATGTTTTGAAATAAAGTCTTGCACAACATTTTAAAATAGTCTTACATAATGTTTTGAAATCTTGCACCTATCTTGGTAAAAATCAAACTAAGAACCACTGTTTTTCTTAAGTTTAAAGCTAGAGTTAGGATTTCTAGCTTTCTTGTGGGGGAAATCAAACTCAGGACCACTGTGTTTGCTTAGGGTTAAGATTGAAATCTTGCACCTGTCTTGGACGGAAATCAAACTCAAAACCACTTTTTTTTAGGGTTAGAATTGAAATCTTGTACCTGTCTTGATGGGAATTGAACTCACAACCACTGTCTTTCTTAGGTTTGGAGTTAGGGTTAAGATTTACAGCTGTCTTGAAAGGGAATCAAACTGAGGACCACTGTTTTTTTTAGGGTTAGGATTTACAATTTTTTGTCAACTGTCTTGGGCGGGAATTAAACTCAACCACTGACTTTCTTAGGGTTAAGTTAGAATCCTTCACACTCCGCTCTTCCACCCTCCACACCTCCAAGCGCCTCATAACCTTTTGACCGAATGACACATTTCCTAATGACCCTGCTAAAAATATCTTCAGTACAAAGAGGTCGCCAAAATGAGAGTAGCGCAAATGTAAGTTGCTCTACAAGTGGGAACCCCCATTAAAGTAACTCTTTATGTGTGTTTGCTTTAAAAAAATTTAAAACAATATTAGGTTGCTGATATGTGGCATTAGTTTTGTAAAATCATGCTGAAATTTTTATTTGCACTAATTGTCTCCCAAAACAATGCTTTTTTGTAGAGTTTGCGATTGTAGATTACTTATTTGCGAAATAAATTATAATTTTGTCTAACTGCAGAAAATAAAATGCAATTATAATTTTTTAAACTAATGTTTCTAAAGGGTTTTGATGACAATTGATAAAAACTTCGGTAATTAATATCACGCTTCTTTTAAGCTAAAGCCAGCAACTTTATTTTTGCGGGTAAGGCAAATGTCTAACTCCTTGAAGGACGTTTATTATTGACAGAAGAAAGTAGTGTGATCCGTTAAGCGAACACTGATTAAAATGCCAAACGGTCGCTTGACTGGAATACTTTTCGTAGTTACCGATTCATGATACGAATCCAGTTATTGCCACATTTTAGCTATTTAGTTCTTGGGTGTCAAATAGACAACCAATACAAATTTATTCTTTTTTTTGTATTCTACCTGGTAGGCTATTTTAAATATTTTGCGCTGCGACCCCTAACTAATGTCAATCTTTCCTCTTTATAAGTCCTGGATCGGCACCATAATTTTTTTACATGTTTTACAATATTTCACTAACTTCAAGCTCTTCCCATATTTACCAACTTTTATCGTCTCCCAACTTAGGGTGCATAAGTTTAAGAATCTTATTTGATCTATACGGTAAAAGTGTGTACCAATTTAAAACTTGATAAAAATAAAGTATTATCGTTATAAAAGTAAAAAGAAAATGTGTCTCCTAATGCCTGTTCGTTGTAAAAATTATTGAGAGCGCCGTATTGATGGCGAACGTAATCGACAAGATCGCGCTTCAAAACCTACTAGCGAAACCTACTGCATTAGAGAAAGACACTTTGCGACATTTTCTTCTGCTTGATGCTTTAGCAAGCAGCTCTAAATTTCATTCATATCTCGAAAAACAAACTAAGAGAAATTTTTTAGCGGACAGCAATAGTCCTTCCGGTTAAAAAGTTAAATAATTTTGGCATCTCCGAAAGAAGGCCAGAGTAATTGCTTGACGGATTCCCGAAGTGTAGCGCGTCCGACATTTCACTGCGAGTCATGAGAATAAATAAAGATGAAAACGAAAAAAATAAAAAAACATTTACATTGAATTCATAATTGTTGATGCATGACATGCAAGAAAATCGGAAGCGTGGTCAAGTGATTAAGAGGGCCGTGCTTGTAAGCAACATGATTTTGGTTAAAAACCTGCTCGCGTCATTTTGTTGTTTGATTGGGAAAACCACGGCACTTTCCCCTGCTTTGTGGTCTTAGCAAGCAGTTCTAAATTTCAGTCATATCTCTACATAGTAAAAAACCAAATAAAAAACTTCAAGCGAAAAGCAACATCTTGGCATCTCTGGAAACACGTCGGGGTAATAGTTTACCCTATCTACGGCACAGGATAAATATTTTTCTGAATGCGTGTTATGTTTTTTGTACGAATTATCTGTCACGCAGAAGAACACTATTTCGTGCTATTTGTAGTCAAATTGTCGATCACTAACATAAGAAATAAACTGAGATTTTTATCTCACTGCCGACGAAAACATTTTTATTTATTTTTTAAAAAACTGGTGTAGATTGGCGTTTCTACTCCAATTAAAAAAATTTTTCTCCGCAAAACCTTTACAGCTGGCCAAAATTGTTACATAAAATAAAGTTAAAATTTAACAAAAGTAAAATCAAGAAACAAATGGCTTAGTTATCAATGATCACCTTGATTCTTCTCACCAATTGTTCTTGATAAACAATTCGAGAGTTGAAAGTCGGAATCATTTTTTTGATATACTGGAGTCGCAGTTGTTTTGTTTTTGGCAACTCTGTTTTACGATAAATTTAGTTTCCATGGTTTCAAAGTCGGAGCCACCGGAGTCGCACAATTAAGGTGGAGTCGGAAGTCCAAATTGTTTTTTATGATGCTCTTGAAGTCAGAAAAAAATCTTCCGAAACCTCGTACTATGCTGGAATCACTGATTAACTTGATTCTTCTCACTGATTGTCACTGATTAACTTGATTTTTCTCACTGATCGTCACTGATTAACTTGATTCTTCTCAATGATTGTCACTGATTAACTTGATTTTTCTCACTGATTGTCACTGATTAACTTGATTCTTCTCACTGATTGTCACTAATTAATTTGATTTTTCTCACTGATTGTCACTGATTAACTTGATTTTTCTCACTGATTGTCACTAATTAACTTGATTCTTCTCACTGATTGTCACTGATTACTTGATTTTTCTCACTGATTGTCGCTGATTACTTGATTCTTTTCACTGATTGTCACTGATTACTTGATTCTTCTCACTGATTGTCACTAATTAACTTTATTCTTTTCACTGATCGTAACTGATTAACTTTATTCTTTTTACTGATTGTTACTGATAAACTTGATTCTTCTCACTGATCGTGACTGATTAACTTGATTGTCACTGATAAACTTGATTTTTCTCACCAATTGTCACTGATAAACTGGATTCTTCTCAATGATCGTCACTGATTAACTTGATTTTTCTCACTGATCGTCACTATTTACTAGATTCTTCTCACCAATCGTCACTAATTAACTTTATTCTTCTCACTGATCGTCACTGATTAACTTGATTCTTCTCACTGATTGCCATTAATTAAATGGATTCTTCTCCCTGATTGTTACTGATTAACTGGATTCTTCTCACTGATTGTCATTAATTAAATGGTTTCTTCTCACTAATTTTCACTGATTAACTGGATTCTTCTCCCTAATTGTCACTAATTAAATGGATTCTTCTATTGATTGTCACTGATAAACTTGATTTTTCTCTATGATTGTCACTAATTAACTAGATTTTTCTCACTGATTGTCAATGATAAACTTTATTCTTTTTACTGGTCGTAATTGATTAACTGGATTCTTCTTCTCACTGATCGTCACTCATAAACTTGATTCTTCTCACCAATCGTCTTTGCTAAACAATCATTTACTATTAAAACAAACAGATGGATTCTGTAAAGTTTTCTTTTTATTTTTAAGAGGTGTTTGTTCTTATGATTTAACTATACTTTCTAACTGAAAAATATTGACAACAGATCTCCAACTCAATAAATCTTTGTACAATCGTTAGTTAAAAAACTATTTTGTGATCATGGTTTTGTACATTTTAGAACTAACGCTTCTATATTTTAAATTTGTTCTGACAAATGTGATTTATTGCAGATGGAAGTTTTAAGAATGACAAGAAGCTCATATGTTCCGTTTCAAAAATTCTACGACGAGTTTGAGCGTCGGTGCCGAGACAAAGTTCTAGATCTTCAAGTGGCAAGGAAGGAAGATCGAACCTTTTTAAATGAAAGCTAAGGAAGATCGAACCTTTTTAAACAAAAAAAACTTTAACTGACTCCTGATTACGTCAGGCACGCTTTGTGCTTAATGCCTTCTTTCGATAATAAAATCATCACGTACGAGTACTCGTATTGTCAGAATTGAACTGTGTATGTAAAGCATTTAGCTAAGATTGTTTCATTTAAAATGCCCATGTACAGCAAATATTTAAATTTTGTAAATTTATTACCAATGATATATTTTTTTAAATGTGCAGATTTGAGTCATTATTTGTATAGTTTTGTACGTTCAAACTGTAATACTGATATTCAATGTCAACTAACATATTCCAACGTATTTTGCTTAAATTAATTGGAAAACGCAAGATCTTTTTAACATCATCATCTATATTTATTCTCCTGACTCGCTGAACAAAGACAAAGGCGGTAAACCAAGTGCAACCATTAAACAATCAACCCCATCCGCTTTAAGAGATGTCACAATATTGCTGTCCGGTTAAAAGTTTTACTTATACATATCATAGTTTTATTAAATAACTATATACTCGACCACTCTGCCGACAACTTGTAATAAGAACAAATCGACTGGTACATAAGAAGCATCAAACAGTAATGAAGGTCTCGAGACCGAATTTTTCTGGTCTCGATCTTGAACTTGTATTAGTGGTCTCGGTCTCGGTTTTGGTATAGAGGTTATGTTGTTGTAATCTTGTGGTTTTTAAGTTGGTCTCGAGACCGGACAGTTTTTGATACTTTTGTTATTTGATGTGATTGTGATGATTTTTTCAATTTGATTAGTAGCCATACTCAATTGACTAATTTTGTTACAATTTGAAGAGCTAAAGAGTTGAGAGTTAAAATTTATTTACTCTTTTAGTTTTGCAGTTTTCTCACGTCTATTCTAATTAAAATTTGTTTGATGATCTGCCCAATCTGTAACAAGTTAATCTGATTACAAAAAAAAATTTTATTTTTATTGTTTCTTTCGGCAACAAAAAGTCTAGTAATTTTTTGAAAGTTTGTGCTTACAACCTTGCCTATTCAAACATTCATATAAAATCAATCCGACAAATTTGGCAAAACAATAAAGTAAACCGATTACGTAAATTTTTTTTGAAGCTAGTTTTTCTAGTTGAAAATAATTTTAAAAATTATCAAAAAACAAAATCTACTGCAGCGAGATGGATTAAGTAGCTTAAGTTAGAGAGCGGGCATAGATTTTAAATTTTAATTGTTACAGTTAATCTTTGGCAACCTTGAAATATAGTGCCCAAGTTGCGTTAAAAAAATTTAAAAAAATATTCACCATATTCTTCAATAATCTTCTTCCATCTCTAGTAATTTAAAAATTAATCAAAAATAAATATAATTTATTGAATCAGCCTAATAATCCACACATTTAAACGAGTTAAGAAACCCTTGTTTTTTTAATAAATAGCAAGAAACAAAATTTTTGCATAACAAGAATTGCTTTGGTATTTGTTAAACGTTTCACTTCTGTTGTAGCTACGTGTATAAAATTTAATTTAATTCTAATTAAAACTCAATTGCGTTCAAAACATGCGAAACACACGGGCCAATAGTCTCCATAAAATAAAGCAACCATTAATTGATAAAAACTATTAAAGCAACACTAAAGGTTAGGAAGAGTTGCGGAAGTAATAAGATGCATCCGGTCATTCATTGAGGATTTTTAAACTGGGTTTAAATGAAATTGTTAAGTTTATCTCGGATCTACTGACATGTTCAAAGCCACTGGGCTTGTTCATTCTTTTCCCTCCAACAAACACCCAATTGTCACGGAATGCCAAACGTTTCAAATGTTTACTTCCAAGCTGGGTGAAAAGCTCCTTCGGTTCATCGTCGAGCCTGAAGAACAAGATTGAATGAAAAATGTTTATTCAAATGCTCTTTTAAAGCGCCAACAAAATAGATCGAAAAAGAAAACGAACTGTGATGAATATGTTAGGTTAGGCAAGAGCTAATGAATAATACTTAGCAGAATTGGTGACAACGCTTTAACATTTTAATTTAAACCGAATGAGAGGAAGAAACATTGCCGCCCAAAAAAAAAATCTCAACTTGTCTTTATAATTTAATACACACAACCGGTGTTAAAAGTAAAGCCATGCTCGATTGATTACAAGTGAAATAAAAATACTTTGTCAATTTACAGTCAATCTCTTCTTAAGTTAATAAATTCCTTCAGTTAGAAATACTATAGCACAAAAAAGAAGCTATGGCTACAAATAGAATCGAAAGACTTGCACCAACGGGTAAGCCAATCTCACTCACTTAAACACGGCATAGTCTGAGGTAGTCACGAGAATAATTTTATCATCTGTTAATTTCTTTAAAAATTCTTTCAGTTCTGTACTATCTAAAGTTTATTACAACAAGTTTTAAATAATAATAATAATTTTGAAAAAATGTTAGTACTGAAATTGTTAGTTTTCATGCAAGAAACTAAATAAATAAATACTTACAACCATTTTAGCAATACAATTAAAAACATAGTGAAGTAAAAGTAGCCAACGAATGAAGACTTAATCTAATTTGCAAGGAAAATAAAACGATCATTTAGGATGAAGTCGGAGTTGTTTTTGTGATGTTTTGGAGTCAGAAAAACTTCCTCCGACTCTACGTACAATGCTGGAAATCACTAATTAACTTGCTTCTTCTCATCCATCGTCGTCGATAAATAAAACAAACAGATGGATTCGGTAATGTACGGTTTTAATTTTAGTGGTAAAAGGTGTTTGCTTTTTATGATTTAACAAAAACTTTTAACTTGAGAATATTTACGACAGATCACTAACTCAATAAATCTTTGTACAACCGTTAGCTTAAAAACTATTTTGTGATCATGGTTTTGTACGTTTTAGAATTAACGCTCCTATATTTAAAATTTGTTCTGACAAATATGATTATTGCAAATGGAAGGTTTAACGATGATAACATACGATAATGTTTCGGATCAAGACTTGAATGAGTTTAAACGCTGGTGCCAAGACAAAGCTGCAGACCTGCAAGTAGAAAGACTTTAATTGACTCTTGATTACATCACGCTAGCTTTGTATTTGATGCATTTTTTCGATGAGAAAATTATCACGTGATGTCAGAAGCATAGGCGTACGAAAGGGGGGGGGGTTCAGGGTCAAAACCCCCCCTTGAAGAATGATGTTCAGGCATATGTACATGGTAATAGGCATATGTACATGGTAATATAGTAGGCTTCCATGATATGATTTTAGTTTCTATTGTTTACTGCATTTTTTAAACTTAATTACTGTTTGTGCATCAATTTTTGTTACCGCCTAAATTGCGTTAAGTTAGCTAATGTACAGCTGCCACTTGTGAAGAAAACTTTCAAAATTGTAATATATTGAAAGTTAAGCATTTTAATGCTTTGCTTTTGATGTCTATCGTTTTATTACAATGCTTCCTTATGAGATACAAGCCTGCTTACTCAGCTGTACATTGCTATGAAAAATAAAACAAGTTTTAAGCACCTAAGGAGATTTGAAAGATTGATTGATTGAACTCGGATAAATGTGATAAAAAGAAATTAAATATGAATTGTAAAATATAATATAAAATAGTTTAACTGATCAAGTCACCATTGTAAAAAGTTTTTTTCTATGAGACGAAGGCTCATAAAACTTTTTAAAGTAATAATTGTACACCATAACTAAATAGGGAAATTTTATAAAAATGGTTCTTCGTTTTTACTAAAATTATTTTAATGTGCAGATAGATAGCGTTTATAGCAGTTACAATACAGTTTGTTCGATAAGGCAGTTAGAGTTTAATATTTCTAAATCAAACTATCATGTAATTAATTACCATTTAATTTATTAAAATCCCAACTGTAAGAGTATGTTTCGCGAAAGTATGATCGTCACGGGTATCTTATTCAAATAGAAATGAATATGTAGCAAAATATGAGTTGTCTTTATACTTTGGTAATAGCCTACCTGGTATCTGCTTGGTGATCGTAATCATTATTAAAATTGAGTTTGTTTTGAGCTGAATTAATTCAATTGTAACAGCGAGCTTAACTCGAGAAAACTTTTGATATTTAAAGCATTTTTATTTTTTTGGTATTGTCTGTTTTAAAATGTAAAACTAATCGAAAATTTTAGGCAGTTTTACAAGAATAAGCCGAAAATGTTAAATGGTAAAAATTTGTCATAAAATTTTTTTAATTACGTCTTTTCCAAAATTAAGTTTGTAATTATTTGATTTTCTAAATTCTAACTTTGTAATTAAATGCTGAAAATGGTATTTAAAAATAAATGGAAAATGATCAAAAATTTTACGCTTATGGCGTTTTGCAAAGGATGACGCATGACGTTATTGTTATTGCTCTAATTCTTTGATAGTTAACAATTAACATTATTGCTTTCAAAATTATCTGTTAATATTTTTTGCACTGGTACAAATTTTTTTATCCTGCCATTCGTATTGATAATATACGACTACTCTAACAAGAATTAATTTGAAAGAGATTTCAGGTTGCATAATTTTTTAATCTTGAAAGAATTTATTTAATCATTTAGTCATGTTTCCTCAACAAAAAAGAAGAAAAACTTTGTTAGACTTTAATTTTTAAAAAAGTCGTAATAACGACTGCGAAAATGTTAAAAAAAAGTATTCCCGTTGATGATTTGGCATGTAGCAAAAATAATCCGCAGAATGTAATAGAAGAACCAGGTGAGACTCCAGACGCAGACAAAGCAACAAAAGATTTAGTTTTACAACCGTCAAATGACATTTCACTTTGTATAGGAAAAACTTATACTCAAGCAGAAAGACTTCGAATGCTAAAAAACATATGGATTCCGGATCAGTCTTTTAATTTTCCAATTACCGCAAACAATCACCGAAATTTACGGTTTCAGCACCGCTGGTTTATTCGCTTCAAGTGGTTAGCGTACTCATATTTAGAAAATGGAGCCTTTTGCAAATACTGCGTTTTATTTGGAAGTAAAGGCAATGGAGTTGGAAACCAACCTCTAGGAACTTTGTGCGCGGTAGAGTTTCAAAAGTGGAAAAATGCGCTTGAACGCTTTGCCACGAGAGCACAAAATATCACAGCGAGAGTGTGGTGGCAGCAGAGACCGTTATGTCAATCTTATCAGGAAAACAAGATAGCATCGAACTTCAACTTAATTAGCAACAGAAGCAAACAATTTTAAAAAACCGAAGAAAAATCACATTAATTATAGAAACAATTATACTCTGTGGTCGACAGGGTATTTCTTTAAGAGGACATCGGGATAGTGGTCCACTCACTTTCGAATCAGAAAAAAATCTAGAAGATAATAATAATGACGGAAATTTGCGTGCTTTACTTCGATACAGAATGAAACATGATCAAGTTTTCAAGAATGATTTTCTTTCTGCCGGACGCAACTCTCAGTATATCAGCTCAAGAATGCAAAACAAAATTATAAGTATTTGCAATGACTTGATACTTAAGCGATTGGTCGATTCCATTAACAGGTTCAGATTTTTTTTGTATTGGCTGACGAAACAACCGATATATCATGTCAGGAACAATTGACTCTTTGTGCTCGGTACGTAAGTGATGACTTTAAAAAATCTTTTCTCCAGTTTGTACCCATAACAGATCTATCAGGCAAGAATTTGACTTCAACAATTTTAAACAATTTATCGGACATTGGTATTGATGTTTCAAAAATGCGCGGTCAAGGCTACGATGGGGCCACAGCTATGAGTGGAAGATTGAATGGTGTCCAAGCCTATATCACGGAAATTATTCCTACAGCTCTTTACGTTCACTGTGCAGCCCATAGTCTTAATTTGGCTGTCTTTAATTCATGCGCTCTCTCGCCCGTTCGTAACTGCATGGAAACAATAGTTTCAGTTTACAATTTTTTCAATGCTCCAAAACGTCAAAACATTTTACGCAAATCTATCAACACGATTTCGTCAATAACAAAAGCTCAAAAACTTGTTCAAATTTGTGCCACCAGATGGGTCGATCGACACGAGAGTGTCAGTGTCTTTTCAAATTTACAATTGGCTGTTGTAGAAGCTCTGACAGAAATTTCAACATGGCCAGACAGAGAAACTTCATCACGAGCTCTACAATTGCTATCGACAATTAGGCAAAGTGAATTTTGCATTGCTGTCTTAGTTTTAAAAAAGATTTTTGGATACAGTGTTGTTTTGTGCAAAGTTATGCAAAAAAAGTCGATAAACCTTCTTGAGGCCGTCAACATTGCACGTGATATTGCAAATGAATTGAAGTGTCTTAGAGAAAAAGCCGAAGATGAATTTTACCAGCTCTATATTTCTGCGCAAGAAACGGCCAAAGCCGAAGATTTTATTTTGAAAATACCACGCCTTACTTCAAGACAGACCAATCGATGCAACATTGCTGCTGAAACAGATAAAAAATATTTTAGGGTAGGAATTTTTATTCTATTTCTTGATAACTTTATTGTCACTCTCGAAGCAAGATTTACTGCCCACAAATTGATTATTGGTGGATTTCAGTGTTTAATTCCTGCTGATCCAACCATTGGACTAACTCCTCAACAAATTAAAAGTATTCAAGTTTTGGGAATATTTTACGAAAATGATTTAACAAAATCCTCGGAAGAACTAGTACCTGAACTGATATTATGGTACAGGAAACTTTCTCGGTTGAACGCAGCAGAAAGACCAACTGATGTGTTGAGCAGCATCAAGGAATGCACTTCCGATGCTTTTCCAAACATATTTACATTAATGACCATTTTGTTAACTCTTCCAGTGACAACATGCACTAGTGAACGATCGTTTTCCACATTGCGCAGACTAAAAACGTACTTACGAAACACAACTGGCACCACTCGAATAAATGAACTTGCGTTGTTAAACATTTACAGGAACTACACGCCTTGCCCTGATGACGTAATTAAGAGATTAAGTGAAAAAAACAGGCGTTTGAATATAAGCCTGTAAAAAAACTTTAAATATTTATTAAGTAAGGTTATTTTTTTGTTCATTTGATTTTTCACCTTTTGTTCTCATCATTTATACAAGTTGCTTATGTTGCTTTTAGTTTGGAAAGTTTCTTGTCATATTTGAATTAAATTTGCGTACTCGCACATGCCTTTTCAATAATTAGATTTACGGTTTT
Organism: Diplosoma virens; assembly: GCA_963680785.1. Lineage (NCBI taxonomy): Eukaryota > Metazoa > Chordata > Ascidiacea > Aplousobranchia > Didemnidae > Diplosoma > Diplosoma virens. The sequence continues at coordinate 41,566,601 of OY796884.1, read as the reverse complement.
GTAAAAAGAAATTTATGCTACTGCAAGATGTTCTCAAAAGCATAACACTTTGCTTTTGAATGTAGGCCTAATTTTTGAAGTTTTGGCCCATTACCAGGACCACTTAGAGCAATCGTTTTTTCGGTTCCAAAACCCCCCTTCACAAATTTCTGCGTACGCCACTGGTCAGAAGTAAACTGTGTATGTAGAGCATTTAACTAAGATTGTTTCATTTTAAATGTGCATGTAAATGATTAAATTTTGTACACTAAGTGTACAGTAAATACTTGACTTTTGTTAAATTATGACCAATTTTTTTTAATAAACAGAATTGAGTCTTTACTTTATAGTTACTGTGCGTGCAAACTGTAACACTAATATTTATTGTAAACTAACATATTCCAACGTACAGCATCTTACTTAAATCAATCTGGAAAACGCAAGATCTTTTAAATATCATTATCTATATTTATTCTATTGACCAGTGACGTACTGAGGATTTCTGAAAGGAGGGCCATACAAACCCCTATCGAATATGCTTAGAGGAAAATATTTTTTCCAGTGGTAAAAAAAGGTCTTCAGTTTGAGTCTGTCTCGATTTTTTGTCCCAAAACATAATGATCTCAAAAAAGAAAAGTCTTCACTTTGAAGAGCAGCGTGGTCGAGTGGTAGAGTGCCGTGCTTATGATCAACATAATATCGGTTCAACACCCACTTGCTCCATATTCTGTTGTGCCCTTGGGAAAAACACTTCACGGCACTTTCCCCTGCTTGGTGGTCCCGGCAAGCAGTTCTGAAATACCTTTATATCTCTATTAAATTACAAGCGGACAGCAATATCTTGGCATCTTCGAAAGTAGGTCGGGGTAATTGCTTACCCTGCGTATTAGCGCCTCCGTCGCTTTCCTGCAAGTAAGAGGGAGAATATAGAGATAATAAAATAAAATTTAAAAAAATCTAACTCTGATTTCTTGTCTTAGTGATCTCAAAGGGGGAGCATGGCGCAGTGACACTCCTCCCTAAATACGCTACTGCTTCTGACTCGTTGGACAATGCGGAGGCGTTAAATTAAGGGCAACCATTAGACAATTACCCCACCTGCTTTAAGAGATTCCGCAATATTATTGTCCAGTTAAAAGTTCTTTATTTATTTATAGTTATATTGATTAACTATAATACAGTGGCCGCAAATAAAAATTTTTTACATCACTTGCGCAAAAAAATATTGACAAGTGCTTTTGCGTAACCTTTTGCGTTCTCTCGCGTATTTCTGATTGATTGTTGGTCTGTAGATAGACATACTACTTACCAGTTTTGTCAATATTCCCTCGTGTTACTGTTTTGAACCACGTGGTAGTCAGAGTTGACATTTTTTTAGCACTTAAAAAGTAAAATTTCTGAGATTTTGGGCTGCTACAATTTGTTTTTGTGTGAATAAAAATGAAAAAAAATTATGTTTGATAAATGAGTCTCAGGCTTTAAATAAGACAGAACTGTGTTTCTGTATCCAAAATTGTTGTTGATTCGAAAGTATCAAGGCAAGCCTTTTTCAAATAAAGGCTGCAAAAGGTCTACTAAAAGACACTGTACGGAAGAGAAATATTAGTTCTGGAAAGAAACGGAAAACGTCGGGTCGGACAGATCGTCGTCTAAAACAAGGAGTGCTTGCCAGCCCATCACTCATGGCTGCAAGTTTAAAGAAGAAGCTCCCTGAGCTTCTGGGGAAAGATTTGAATCCGAAAAATCCAAAATCGACCGAAAAAAGACTTGGACCTCCTTTGCAGATGTACAGCTAAAAAGCCACTTTTGAGCAACAAAATGATGAAAAAGAGACTGAATTTCACTAAGTATTACCAGCATTGGAGGTCTCAAAAATGGCAAAAAGTGATGTTTTCAGACGAGAGCACATTCTGACTGGTCAAGGGCCAGTCAAACGTGGTAAAAAACCCACTAAACCTACCAAGGCATGATCCACAATGACGGTTAAGCTAAGACAGTTAAGCACTCAAATAGTGTAATGATTAGGGTGCATTTAGTGGTACCCACGATAGATGAGGATTATATTTTCTTTCCACAAATGTTACAATGAAGGGATATTATTATCTCGAAGTGTTGAACTATCACTTGTTGCCTTTTTGAGGCATTCACCAGCCCACTTATTTTATACAGGATGGTTCCCCATCACACAGATCGAAACTTGTAACTAGGAGGTTAAAAGAAAGAGATATACTTGTTTTAAAATGGCCGGGAAAATCTCCGGGCTTTAACCCCATTGAAAATCTATGAAACTGATAAAAAATAAGGTCCAAAAAGCTCAACTATCAATAATCAATAAACTTAAAGATATACTACAACACATATGGGCTACCATGGACATCGATCATTTTGAAAAGTTGGGCAATTCAATACCTTAGAGATTAAAAAATGTCAATCAAGCCAAAAGCTGTATGACCAAATAGTAAATTTTAAAACTTACATTGCTGTAAATATGCTTTTTTTCAAATAAAACAGAATTTTTGTTGAAATTTCATTTGCGGCCACTGTATATACCAGGCCACGCTGCAGACAACTTGTAATGAAACTGATTCAAAAAATACAATACAAACATCAATGATGAAGGTCTTGAGACCGATTATTTCTGGTCTCGGTCTTGAACTTTTCATTTCCTTTTTCATTTTATCTCTTTATTTATCTTACTGACTCACAGGAAAACAATGGCGGCGTTATACAAAGGGCAGACGATTACCCCGACCTACTTCCGTAGATGCCAAAATATTGCTGTCCACTTGAAATTTTTATTTTGTTTTTTTAGTTTTACAGAGATATGACTGAAATAGGTTTTAAACCGAGACCATGTTGATTTGTGTCTCTAACCCGGGTTTTCCCAAACCCAAAATCCGGGTTTTTTGCTATTTTTTACTACTCGAAACTCCGTTTTTAAAAAATGAAACCCGTGTTTTAAAATGGGGTTTTGAATTGTGCTTTGAAAAGTTTGAAATCGTGAAATGGGTTTTATAAACAAAAATAATTTGTACACATTCGCAGTCCTCGTAATCCTTTTCTACAGTAGTTTTGTGGTTTTGTTGTTCAAAGATTTGTTTAACACGGTGTGCATTTTTGAAATTTGGTTTTTTGTATATTTGTAAATTTTTGCAGTCTGCTACATGATTGGAAGTCGGTTGACTTTGAAAATTGTATTATAGATAAATTGCCGTCTCCTTTTTATTATGTTTTACGCTACACAGAACTAATGATACGCTGATAAGTTTATAGGCATTAAATAACAGATTTAATTTCAAAAAATAATGGGTTTATTTTTGTGCAAAATCCCTTTTTATCAGAGCCCAAAAAAACAGATTTTTCCGAGATATTTTTCTCAGGTACCAAAACCAGGATTTCAAAATTTTGTCCAGAATCGGAAACACTAATGTTGATCACAAGCACGGCGCTTTAACCATTGGACCACGCTGCCGACTTGTACTGATAGTCTTGGTCTTGAGGTGATGTGGTTGGGGTCTCGTGGTTTTTAAATTGTTCTGAAAACCGGCCACAATAATGCTGTCCGATTAAAAGCTTTTTATTTATTTATAGTTATATTGAATAACTACCAGTATATACCACTCGTATGACAACTCCTAATGAAACTGATTCGACAGGTACAATAAAAGCAATAATCAGTAATGAAGGTCTCGAGACGGATTTTTTCTGGTCTCGGTCTTTAACTTGTATTAGTAGTTTCGGTCTTGGTCTCGAGGTGATGTGGTTGCGGTCTCGTGATTTTTAAGTTGGTCTTAAGACCAGATATTTTTTGATGCTTTTGTTATTTGATGTGATTGTGATGGTTTTTGCAATTTGATTAGAAGCCACATTCAACCGACCAGCTTTGTTACAATTGGATTAAGAACGACAATCAATCGACCAGCTTTGTTGCAATTTGATTAGAAACCATACTCAATCGACCAGCTTTGTTGCAATTTAATTAGGAACCACACTCTCAATCGACCAGCTTTATTGCAATTTGATTAGGAGCGACACTCAATCGACCAGCTTTGTTGCAATTTAATTACACTGTACAACAAAAAAAAAAAATTCAAGAACAATTTCATGCGTTTTAGGGTGACTTGGGGTCGCTGAACACGAATCTGAAGTTTTTTTTTTGTATCAGGCTTGAAATTTTTGAAAAATTATTTTTTTGTTATTGCGATAATATTGCATTTGATGCAAATTGTGGCTTATACTGTAAACGCAAGTTAGAATTGCATCATTTGGAAAGTTAAAACGAGCATTACAGTAGAATTGCACCACTAATTGTCACTAAATAGTTGTCTATTTATCTCATAAAATTTGCAACTCTTTTCATTCTACTTTAGATCGACAATAAATTGTGACTCTAGTCTTATGCAATGTTTTGCTTTTTTATAGAATTGTTTAGTTTTAGATTTCAAAATACTGTAGAAATTTGCTATCTTTTTATAGTTGATCATGACTTCCTTTAGACGAAAGTGCAAAAATGACTCTGACTTATTTTGTTACATCTGTGGAAAGATGACAGCAAGCAAATATAGATGAAAAATAACTGATCGGATCAAGAAGCTATACCTAGCATACTTTTGATGTGCAGTAGCGGATCAGGACAAAAATTGGGCTCCACATGTTTGCTGTCTGGACTGTTCTAACAGGCTCAATAAGTGGTTTGCAGGTGGAAAGCCCACATTGTCATTTGCTGTTCCAATGGTGTGGCGAGAACAAAAAGATCATGTAACGGATTGCTATTTTTGCCTCACGGACACTCAAGGATTTCACCACAAAACCAGAAAGAAGATACTATACCCAAGTTTGCCATCTGCAATTCGCCCAGTAGCACATTCTGATCAGTTACCAGTGCCTAAACCACCGGTCACGCTTTCCGAAACTTCTGAAGAATCTTCACAAAGTTCTTGCAATAGTGAATTTGAAGACGAACCAAACACTAACTGTCCACACCTGATAACCCAACAGGAGTTAAATGACTTTGTCCGTGACTTAAATCTTCCAAAAAGCAAGAGTGAGCTACTTGGGTCTCGGTTGCAACAGTGGAACCTGTTAGCTCCTGGAACAAAAGGGACAGTGTATCGTCGACGATCGGAACTTTTCTCCAATATATTTTCAAAAGATGGAGAGCTTTTTTACTGCAATGATATTTTCGAGTTGATACATACGTTAGTTGGAAACTATGACCCTAATGGCTGGAGACTCTTTATTAACTCATCCAAGAAAAGCATCAAAGCTGTACTATTGCATATTGGAAATATCCTGCCATCTGTCCCTATTACTTACTCAACAACGGTGAAAGAAACATTTCAAAACCTTCAATTTATGTTGGAAAAAATCCGTTACTCTAAACACAATTGGCTAATATGTGCAGACTTGAAAGTTATAGCAATCCTTACAGGACTTCAGTTGGGTTACACCAATTATTGCTGCTTTTTATGCTTGTGGGACTCTAGAGCAAGAAGTGAACATTATGTCAGAAAGCAGTGGCCTCCCAGATTGGTATCTCACTCAGGTCAGCACAACATTGCCAATATTTCCCTGGTTCCACAAGAAAAAATTATACTTCCACCTCTTCATATTAAACTAGGACTGTTTAAACAGTTTGTGAAAGCATTTAACAAAGAATCACCAGTGTTTCAATTCTTGCAAAAAGTTTTTCCAAATCTGTCTGAAGCATAAATCAAGGAGGGCGTATTTGTTGGACCGCAAATACGAAAACTCATATTTAACAAAGAATTTGATAAGATATTACATGGAAATGAGTTGGATGCCTGGGTTAGCTTCAAAAAAGTTTGCACAGACTTTTTGGGTTGTCATCATTCCGAAAACTTTAAAGACGTTATAGCTGAAATGCTAAACATTTACAAAACATGATGGATGCAAGATGTCCTTTAAGGTTCATTTTTGCAACTGGATGCAAGATGTCCTTTAAGGTTCATTTTTTGGATTCCCACTTGGATTTTTTTAACAAAAACATGAGTGATGTTTCTGATGAACATGGAGAACGATTTCACCAGGACATATCTGTTATCGAAAACCGTTATAAAGGAAAATGGTCTGTAAGCATGCTTGCAGACTACTGTTGGTCGATACAACGGGATGATTCGGAAACTCAGCACAAATGGCGTAGATGATATTAGATGAATAAACTTATACCGAGTGTTAATTTAATCATGTACTGAATACGATTGTTCGGTTCATTTGCACCTTTTTAAAAAAGCTAGACTGCCATGAATAGTTTCAATGCATGAGCTCTCCACTGAAAAATAAGCACAGAAGAATGTATTTGATAGCAACACACTCAATGAGGGTATGAAAGCAGCAAAATTTTTACAGTTTAGGCCAGATTCGAATTAAGTGATTTGAGGCACATCTTCTGTGTGCTTTTTACTTCATAATGCCTATAAAAATGGTTGTGCAACCTTATCAATAACTGTTAAATTGGCTGAACTGCACAGTTGTAAACAAAATTAAATTGTAGAGCTTCGGCAGAGAAAAACCACAGCACCACTTTAGTCAACATATTGGTTATGTTGGGAAATTATACTGATATATAACTAAAAATTCGAAAAAATTAAATTGCATTTTTTTCAAAACGCTGACCTGATCGGTAAAAACGGAGTTCATATTTGGAATCAGCGTCCCCAAATTTACAAAGGGCACCTATTCTTGTTCTTGAATTTTTTTATGACTCGAAATTTGTTGGACAGTGTTAGGAGCCACACTCAATCGACCAGCTTTGTTGCAATTTGATTAGGAGCGACACTCAATCGACCAGCTTTGTTGCAATTTGATTAGGAGCCACACTCAATCGACCAGCTTTGTTGCAATTTGATTAGAAGCCACACTCAATTGACCAGCTTTGTTGGAATTCGAAGAGCTAAAGAGCTGAGAGTTCAAACTCCTTTACTCTTTTGGTTTTGTAGTTTTGTCACATCTATTCCAATAAAAATTTGTATGATGATTTAGCAATTTTTGACCAGCTGATTCAATTACAAAAATTTTTTTATTGTTGTTTATGGGAACAAACAAGTCTGGTAATGCTTTGAAAGTTTGTGCTTACACTCAAACATACACATCAAATTAATCTAACAATTCTGCAAAAAAATTAAGTTACTTGCTTACGTAAATATTTTCAAAGCTAGTTTTTTTTCAGTTGAAAATAATTTTTAAAACTACCAAAGAACAAGATCGACCACAGCGCGCTAAATTAAGCAGCTGCAGTCCGAGAGGAGACATAGATTTTTATTGTTACAATTAATCTTTGGCAACCTTAAAATTTAGTATTCCTGTCAAATTCAAGTAAAAAAAATTAAAATTCTTATTTCGGAGTTTGATTTGGATGTATAAAGTTGTAGGCAATATATTTTACAGAAGTGAATTCGTGTGAATTAATTAAAATATAAATTGACTTTTTAGGTGAATTTGTAGCTAAAAGTGTCTAAATAGCAGGTTAAAAATTTCTTAAAACAAATTTAGATTTAAATTTTAATGGTGATAACGCTATGTAAACATTTAATATCCGAAAAATTATTTAGCGAGGTAGGACTTTAATAAGGTGGTGCACTAAAATACACAAGATTGATTAAAATTGTGATCTATAAACGAAAGTCTATCGCATTATGCCGTCAAAAAATGTAGGCAACAAAGTCAATCCAGCAGTAGGCTCTTCTTTGCTTTTAAAGAAAAGAGTAGATGATGTACTTGTACTGGCCCATAAATTGCTACATTCTGTTTTAAGTAGTGTTATCATTGTAAGTAAACAGCGTGACTCCATTAAGAAATTTGTCGTAAAATGCTTTTCTAAAAAAATAACAAACATCTCTCAGGTTGACTGAGAATCGAACTCGTGCCCTTTTACTCCCAAGTCATAGTTGTTGCAGACTTTACTTGGGACCAGTTGAAGAAGAGCACCAGTAAAAGAAGGTAACCCGAATACCTGCGTTGAAGTAAAGTTGTGTCTATTTTTTTTTTCCGGCTTAAACAAACAGTACAATCAAACTAACAATGTAATGTAAATAAGCCAGCAATACTAATTATATGGATGAGCCTGCTTTTTAGCAACAAGCTCAAGGATACGTGGTGAAACATCAGCAAAAGCACAACGATGGTCATCTTCTGGTTTTTATTTAATTTCGATTAATTTCTAACAGCATTAAAAATGTCGATTCACAAGCCGTGATGATGGAAGCAACAATGGTGCGCGAATTGTAAGTGTAGCAATTTTTGCATGAGTTGCGAATTATAAACCAAAAATTTACATAACTATTTCTCAGAATACACATCGCATGCAAAACCATCACATTAAAGTTTTACCAGTTTCTCTTGAGTACCTGTCCCAGTCTGCAGCATCTGAGCGTTTGCAAATTGCGTAAAAGGATTTCTAATATATGCGAACCCATCTTTAACTAGACTTAAAAATATCTATCAATTTCCTTCTCAAAGTTCATAAGATATTTAGTGACCAGTTCTGTAAAGCTTTTGGTCTCATAATGTGCATTTTGATCAGAAATTTTTCCATAGAACTACTTCTTGATGGATCACTTAGTGTTAGTTTATTTTAATTTCGGTAAATCATTGAAAACTATCAAAAATACATAGAAAGTATACTAATACATGTATAGATATAAATTGAAACAATTACTCTCACAACAAACAGGTTGGATAAGGATATTCTATCACATATAATATAACCTTAGAAAATCAAAATGTACCCCTGGGGATACATGTATCTCAGTTTGGAAACCCCTGCTTTAAATCGATTGAACAGCACAGGAAATACTTATTTTAATTCAATTTTCAAAAACAAAAATATTTTGAATTTTTCGTAATTATTTTTTTATAATAAAAGGTAACTAAGTACATTTCTACTTCTTTTTGGTTACACAGTGCTTTTTTTATCATTCGGTTGCTATATTTTGGTTTGTTTATTGCCAAACAAACTGTAAAGTCGGTTTAGACGAAAGCAAATGCGGGACAAGCAAGCAAAAAACGTATATTTTAAAAACGTAGCGGAAAAATCTGCTTGAACTAAGCTAAAAACTTCACATTGCCACTTCAATTTGTTTCAGCTTACCAAGAAGAATTTTACGCTTTTCACATCATACTTTATTTTTCCAGCCTCCGTTTTCAGTCTGAACTAATTTTTAAACTCTCATTCAGATCTACGTAAATTAGGTTTTTTAATAGATATCTCAAACTTGAAGTTAGTAACAATTATATATTGTTTTACAAAAACTATTTGTTTGAAATAATTTTTAAAAAAATTCACTGTAAAATGCAAAAAAATATTTTGTCTATTAAAGACAAGCTGAAGGTGTGTGATATGGTTCAAAAATTTTTTAAAAAAACTTATTGTTATAGTATGTGACGTCATAGCGCACGGCTCTACTGCCTTCTTCTCTCTGGTTTGTTAAGTGTGGTTAACTGCGTGATAAACTATTAGTATAACTTACAGATTCAGTCGTATAACTATCGTGTAACTCCGTATAAATAAAAGAGCTAACTGCAGATACTAGTGGAACTCATAACATAGCGTCGTCGACAGTCAGCTTATAAATTTGTTTAAAGAAAATAAGCTTACGAACCATTATAAAAGTATACTGCAAGTTCGTGATCGGAGATTTGTAAAAGATTGAAGATAAAAGAGACATGGCAAAAAACAAGCGAGAGCTGCAAGCAGAATTAGAAGCAGCAAACAAACGTATAGCCGAATTATCTCAATCTAATCAAAACGCGAATAGTAATATTAATAATGATGAACCTCCTTCTTGGTTAAAAACTTTTTTAGAAGCACAGTTGTCAATGCAAAGACAAACACAAGAACAGAATGTCGAAAATCAGAGACAAATGCAGCTCGAAAGTCAGCGACAATTGCAACAAATAATCGAAAAATTTTCGCCACAGCAGCTGGCCCAATGCGCGAACAGCGAGAGAAGCGAATCACGTGAGCAAACCATTGACGTCAACAATTCTAACAACGAGGCAAGGCGAACCAAAGCGGACGCACAAAAGCCTTCGACACTGCAGGTGGGAATTTCGTTAGCTGAATTTGCGAAATGGCGTAAATCGTACAACGATTATGCTACGGTCTCGCTTGCAACAGAGCTGCCATTGAGCAGTCAGTTGGCATTGCTTCGCGGTTTTTTTTCGATGGACATGCGAGAAGCCGTAGAACACGTACTTCTTATCCCTGAAGAGAGAAAGCAAGCGGCTGGCGAAAACTTCGATTCGTTTTTAATCGCGATTAAAACTTTGGCGAGAGACGCAGACTTGTGCAATGAATGTTTAAATCGTCGTTTAGTCACAAAAATCATGTCGGGAATATATGACAAAGAGACTCGAACAAAGCTCCTAGCCATGTCTCCATTACCTGATCTTCAGACCGTCACTGATTTATGCAGATCGGAAGAGTCAGCAAAACTAGACGACGCGCGAATAAGCCGACAGCTGAATGAGAGAAAAGCGTACCAAAGCAAATATCGCCGAAATTTCTCTAAATCTAAAGAGCGCACTAAAACGCCCTGTACAAAATGCGGTAAAAAGACCTGCCCACCAAAAGGTCAAACCCACTGTCCCGCAAAGGATACAGAGTGCTTAATATGTCGCAAAAAAGGTCACTTTACATCAGTGTGCTTTCACAACAAACCCGGCTTTAACAGACGCGAAGAAACGAAGAAAAAGTTAACGGGACAAATAAAGCGTAGATGCAATGCTAACGCAAATTTTGCTAACTCCGCGGCGCCCAAAATAACTGTTAATCTTTTTTCTCTCAAACATCGTAACCCGTTAGGTTCCACAGAAGCTACACCAGACACAGGTGCCGAAGCAAGTCTTGTTGGGGTAAACATCATTCAACGGCTCGGAATAGACCTTGCTAATCTAATGCCGCCAAATCAAGACACTCTTAGTGCAGTAAACCGGCAGACCGTAACATGCGTAGGGACTTTCCCATGCATCATCGAATACTGCGGCCGATTCGTGGAAGAAACCATTTACGTCTGTCCTGAGGTAGAAGATTTTTTGCTTGCTTGGTACGTATGTCAACAGGTTAACATTCTACCTGACACGTATCCTCAACCGATAAATTCATCAAAAACACCTCGAAAATTAGCAAGCATATTAAAAGCACAAGAACACAAGATTCATTATATCAGAGAACCCAACTGAAGCAGAAATTAATAAAATTGAGAACAAGTTGATAAAATCGTACAGCGATGTGTTTTCTGAAGACACAACATTACGGGAAATGAACAGTAAACCCATGAAAATTTCCTTGAAAGATGATGCTGTTCCATTTGCTTTACCTGTTCCACGCCAAATACCTTTAGCTTTCAGAAGGATAGTGAAGACAGAGCTTGACCAACTCGTACAAGCCGGAGTCATTGCACCAGTAACAGAAGCAACTGATTGGGTGCACCCTATGGTCGTTGTACAAAAACCCAATGGTGGAATACGTCTCTGTATTGATTTGCAGAAATTGAACAAATACGTACGCCGTCCATATTATCCATCTAAATCACCTGCTGAAGCTATTTCGAATATTTCTTCTTCGTCTAAATTTTTCTCAACATTAGACGCCACTAAAGGATACTGGCAAGTACCTTTAGAAAAAGAAAGTCAAGACTTTACCACATTCATTACGCCGTTCGGAAGATTTAAATTCCTTCGAGCTCCGATGGGACTAGCTTCTTCTCAAGACGAATATTGCGCAAGAGGCGATGAAGCTCTGCAAGGCATTGAAAAAGTCGAAAAAGTGGTAGATGACATTCTTATTCAAGGCGAAACTGCATAGGAGCACTTGAATACCGTAGTGGCTGTACTAAACAGATGTCGAGAACACGGTATTACTCTTAATCCGAAGAAAGTGCAGTTACTACAAAGTGCTGTGAGATATGTCGGATATATAGTGAGCAGCGACGGTATTAAAGCAGACCCCACAAAAATTGATGCAATCTCTGAATTCCCTGCTCCAACAAATATAACTGAATTACGATCTTTTATGGGCATGACAAACCAGCTGGGCGGATTTACTCACCTACTCAGTGAAGCAGCAGGCCCACTTCGGGACTTGCTCAAACCAAAAAATGCTTTTCTTTGGTCACCCCAGCATGAAGAAGCATTTACAAAGACAAAAGAAATTCTTTGTAGCCCCCATATTTTGGTTGCATTCGACCCCAATCTGGAAACGATGCTGCAAACAGATGCATCTCGGTTGAAAGGTCTAGGTTTTGCACTTTTGCAAAAACATCAAGAAACGTGGAAATTGGTTCAAGCAGGATCACGTTTTATAACTGAGACTGAGTCCAACTACGCTATGGTTGAACTGGAATTGCTCGCTGTTGTTTGGGCTATGCGTAAATGCCGCATATATCTGCAAGGCTTACCCAAATTCGAGCTGATAGTAGATCACAAGCCATTAGAGTCAATCCTGAATACCCAGACACTCGATATGGTGGATAATCCCAGGATTCAGAGACTTAAAGAAAAACTCAGCGCCTTTATATTCCACACCACCTGGAGAAAAGGCAAAGACCATGTGATCCCCGACGCGTTGTCACGAGCACCGTGCCGCGACCCAGAACCAGAAGATATCATAAACGTAGACACAACCAGAATGATCTGCAAAAACGTTTCTACAATTCTGAGAGGAAAAGACCCAGAAGTCACAAAAGAAACATTTATCGATCCAATGCTGGAAGACTTAAAAGAAAGTACTCAGCAGGACGAAGCAGCACAACAATTAATCACTGCTATTAAAAGCAACTTTTCAAAAGGAAACGAATATCCATTAGCTCAACCTTTCAAAAAGCTGAAAGATCAGCTTACTTTCGAAGATGGATTAATTCTCCTGAACAGCCATCGCATTGTGGTGCCGGTACAGAAAAGAAAAGAAATACTGACAAAGCTACATGCCTCACATCAAGGCATCGAAAGAACAAAACAAAGAGCGCGTCAAATAGTGTACTGGCCAGGAATCAATAGCGACATCAAAAATACCGTTGAAGCCTGCACGAAATGCCAAGAGCACCAACCAAGCTTGCAACAGGAACCATTACAACGCGATCCCCTCCCATCAAGACCCTTTGAAGACGTATCTGCAGATTTATTTTATTATGCCGGTAAGACTTACCTGGTTTATGTAGACCGTCTGTCGGGATGGATTAAGCTCAGCGAGTTCTCTCATGACCCTAGTTCACATCAGATAATCAGCACTATAAGAAAATTTTTCGTGGACACAGGGGTACCAGTACGAATCAGAACTGACGGAGGACCGCAATTCACATCAAGCAAGTTTCAACAGTTTCTCAAGAAATGGGGAGTAACTTCCACCATAAGTACTCCACATTACCCACAGTCAAACGGACACGCAGAAGCAGCAGTGAAAGCCATGAAGCACCTTGTTGCCAAAACTGCTGAGCATGGTAGTCTCGACTGCGATGAATTTAGCAGCGGCCTAATCGAATGGGTTAACACACCCAAGGCCCATGGGTTATCACCAGCCGAAATTTTATACGGCGCCCCGCTACGTTCAATCGTCCCAGCTAAACTGAAGTATTTCAAGGAAGATTGGCAAAACAAATTCGACAAGTGGGACGCAGCTTTATCAAATCTACAAGTGGCTGCAGAAACCGAATACAATAAACGCGCAAAACACCTCAATCCACTAAAAATCGGACAACATGTTCGAATTCAAGACCATATTACAAAAAAATGGTTGCGATCGGGACTCATCATCGGCGTCGGGAGAAACCGCGACTACCACATAAAACTACCGAGCGGTCGAGTCTGTTGGCGCAATAGACGTTTTATTCGCCCTCTCCCCACCGAAGGGGGAGACCCCAAAGAGGAAATGATGACATCAGACGAACGTCACGTCCATTTTGAAGATGAAGTCTTCCCACCATCTCCAACCTCGCGGCGAAGCGTGAGACAAAAACGCTTTCCTAATCATTTAAGAGATTTTGTATGAAGTAGCGTAAAACTCATAACGCTTGTGCCGTATTGTATATAGTTTGTGCATGTTTATTAATCGGGCTCGTACAACGTACTAATATTTTTCTTAGCAACCTTTTCGCTAAAAAGCTTCTTAAAAGGGGGTTGTTATAGTATGTGACGTCATAGCGCACGGCTCTACTGCCTTCTTCTCTCTGGTTTGTTAAGTGTGGTTAACTGCGTGATAAACTATTAATATAACTTACAGATTCAGTCGTATAACTATCGTGTAACTCCGTATAAATAAAAGAGCTAACTGCAGATACTAGTGGAACTCATAACACTTATGTTATGTTAAAATAAAGTACAACATAGGAAAGTAAACGGTCAATGGCATTTGCAAGAGCTAAAATAAATTGAAGGCCCTATTTCTAAAAGTACCTAAGTCACATTTTCGAAAAAATGAGATAAGCAGAAAAAATTGTTTGTTTACTCGCCAGAAATATTTTGACAAAAAGTCTTTTAATATAAACACTGTTACCAGGGATATTACTTATTTTAAAATTCATTTGTTCTTCTGGTAGAATCAGAGACAAGTAAAACTTCAACAAATACAGAAGGCGTAATATATTTATTAAAGAAAAACTCAACGACGTTTCGTCCGTGTGTTCTGCTTTTACCTGATGAAGTCCGCCCGATATAACGGACGAAACGTCGTTGAGTTTTTCTTTAATAAATATATTACGCCTTCGGTATTTGTTGAAGTTTTACTTGCCTCTGATTCTACCAGAAGAACAAATGAATTTAAAAAAAAAAGTCTTTTCAGGAAATCACTTTTTGAATAGCACAGAGGTTTAAAATCTTAGTGTATTTCTATTGTAGAAGTAGGGTTTTTGAAAAGTTTAAACTTCATTTTCTCAAAATGACATTATGTGACTTAGGTACATTTAGAACTAAGCTATTCAATTAAAAAATTTTATGTTGGCATAAGAGAATTGAAAATTTTTAAACATTTCCACTTCGAAACCGTGCATCTTCCCGCCAGCATTTATCCATCTGACAGCCAACAAAACGTCGAAGGCGCTATATTTTAAGCAAGTCTCAAGCGATTATGCATTCGGAGATGGCAAGATATTGCTGTCCAGGTGAATTTTTTATTTTGTTTCATAGTGCTATTAAAAATAAAGATTCTAAATAAGTAGGAAGCGACTAAACGAAATGCGTTATCGCAAGCACAACGATATATTTATAAAAATCTCATAGTTTTATTGTTTATAATTGTTTAGAACTGCTTGCCAAGACTGCGACGCAGAGAGAGGTTTCTTAAATTGCTTTAGGAGAAAAGGACACAACAGAATGACGTATGTTATGAAGCGCGATTGTATCGATATGTTCGCCATCAATACGACGCTCTTGACCATTCGGCCACGCTAGTGACGAAAACATCTAAAATTGATTCATTTTCAGTAGATCTACTGTTCCGACTAATCGCTCAAGCAACAGATTTCTCGATTAACGATTAACTTCCATCAGGTTTTAAACAAATAAAATAAATTTTTGTTTGATTCTGCTTTTGTAACTTAACTATTTGACTTCGCTTATCCGTTCACATTTCCAAAAGTATTTTCCCAACTAGACCGAATAATCAAGGAAGCACTGTACTTCAAGGTTTTTCAATATGTGTTTGCAATTTGTTTGCAAACTGGTTGGTTTAGCAAACATTAGGCCACATTCAAAAGAATTACATGTAAAAACGATTGAACTTGTTCGCATTTTAATGAATGCTATTGCTTACAAATCAATTTATTTTTTTAGAAGATCGTGACCTGTCGTCACTGTTCAGAAAAATTGTTGGGAAAAAAACTATTAGAAAACTTCCTACAATTTCTCATCTTCAAGCACAAACTGAAATAATGCAGCTAATTGCTGGAAAAGTTAAGAAGATTGCAAACAGTTAATGAAAACATGTTTTATTGATACAGTAGCATGTTAAAAGTACATTCGATATTTAAAATAATTGTTCACCTGTTTTCACTTCTAATTAAACTTTTAAAATAAATTGCAAACTTCATAACAAAAAGAAAATTTTAATTGGTCGCGGCACCGCAAGTATTTAAAAATTGGCACACTATAAGGTGCCGTTGCACCCCAATTAAGAACCATTGCGTTGAAGTTTTGCTTCAAAAGTTTTTTTTTAATTTTCTCATTATATTTGCTTGACTTTAATTTTGTTTGTTTTAAAAATTAACTGTGAAATTTTATTGTGTAGTTAAATATTTGTATACAAGTGTATTTTTGTTTTCGACCTTCTCATTTTTGACCTTCTCATGTATTTTAATTTTGTTTCATTATACTGTATTAATGTTCGAAGAATTAGAAGGAATAGATTTCGGGGAGCCGTGTCAACTTTTCAAATCAAATGAGAGAAACAGAAAAATATGCACTAAAGTTGGCTATTTTTTATTTGGGCACAAGCTTTCGTGGGCTACTGCTCACTTCATCAGGTACAATGGAATACCTTTGCACCTAATGAAGTGAGCAGTAGCCCACGAAAGCTTGTGCCCAAATAAAAAATAATCAACTTTAGTGCACATTTAGAATGAGAACATTCCATTGCACCTGATGAAGTGAGCAGTAGCCCACGAAAGCTTGTGCCCAAATAAAAAATAGTTAACTTTAGTGCACATTTTTCTGTTTCTCTCATATATTAATGTTGTATCACGCATTTATATTGTTTGTATATTAATATCTTGGTCATTAATACCTTTCATAGAAATATCACTTATTTGCCAAATTTTAAACTAATGATCATTCACCTAATTAAGTGAATGATTTCTAGTTTAAAAATAATTAGAAATTGTTAAGCAAAATTTTATTTTAAGTTTTTACTGAATAAAGTTTAATGAAACGAGGACAATACAATTAGAAAAGCACAAATCGACTAGTGAAGATATCAAAAAAAAAAAAAAAACAGAATTTAATAAAGCAAAGTCAATTTACAATAAAATATATTTTTTAAAAGTTTGGGTTTTTATCATTTCTTCAATAAGTTGTATTACATTTTTAAATGCACTAAATTGTCGAAGAGCATAAATGTCATCTGATAAGAATACAGAATTAATCTGCTTTAGAAATAGAAGTATTTTGCCCGACTGGCTGCAAAAATATAATCTGAAAATGTTTCCCGAATTCCACAAGCTTCTGTAGCATGCTTACTTTCTTGACTATTTAGGGTAGAAAAGGTGTCGCGTTTTTAAATAAAACTATTTCCTTTTCCTTTTGTGCAAACATATGTTGCTGTCCAAGTTGGCTTAACAAAAAATTGAGTAACATAGTACTCTCTTGCCCATTCGCTGTTTACCGTTAGCGGTCCTGCATACTCGCGGATTTTGCTTACAAGTTTGTTTTTTTTATAATGTTTTTAAATTTGTAGTGGCCACAGCAATTTTGTGAATTTCGTTGGTCATTTTGTAGCAGAAAAACGCTCACATCTACCCTAACGGTTAAATAATTTTAAAAGAACAATGTCTGATAGTATAAAATAAAAAATTAGAAAAAAGGAGAATTGAAATGTTTTTACTTTATCATTACTACATATTACTACATTATTACTGTTTTAATTGATATGAGTAATTACTGTATTAATGCACATTATTACTGTATTAATGTAATTAATGAGTAAGTCTGTCGTTAGAATGTGTTTGGGAAACATATTTTAGCAGATATATTAGACATAGGCGTTTTAAAACTGAATTTATAATTTGTAAATTTTTGGGATTCGCGGGGGGTTAGGAAATAACGCAATCCCCCAAATAATTAGTGTATGCTGTACTACGATTGCTGCTATGACTTTCATATTGCTTTCGGGCGAGATCACAATTGGCCTACGTAAACATCCAAAAACGCCTTGACATGATGCCAAACGCGTTTTCTATAATTCTTCTAGCTCTGAATAATTCTGTAGTTATAAATTTTTTTTTTCGGTTTATTTAAAATCCGGGATATTGCTACATTAAATTTGAACTAAGAGAAACACTTCATAATCAACTAAAACAAATGGCGTTGCAGTGGTTAAGGTTTCAGATAAAGTACTGGAGGAAGAGTTAGTTGCTAATTTAACAATAATCTGCCGAAGAACGAATCTCTAAACACGCTACCATCACTCTGATGACCATAAGCACCAATATATTCAGCGAGAAATTTGTATTTTGCGTCGCAATCAGCCAAAAGTACAAGGCTGAATATTTTTTAAAGTTATAATCATAGCCATGCAAAACTTCTAAAATTTTTCGAAATCAATTGTTTTGTTCCACATTAATTTGTTTGAATCTAACCAGGGGCGCAGTAAGAAGGAGAGACGCATGGAGGGCAATTGTTTTTTAAAATTTCCTTTTTACAAAACGAGGGCACAAGTGAATATAGGGGCACAAGTGAATATTGAATTAAATTTGCTTCTAAAATCTTAGAAACTCAATTGAAATATTAGATCGAGTCAAGGTGAAGGTTTTCACTCTGGTCCTTGTCTCCACCTTAAATTTAAAATGAAAATCAAAATTTCGGACACTGATCAAAAACGATGACCTTTTTTTAGTCTTCACCTAAAATTTGAGACAAAAATTGAAATGCTGGACAGTGATTGGAAGTGTTGACTCTTTTTTAGTCATCATCAAATTTTTTCAATCAACCAAAAATTGCAACTGCACAATGTTTGCCGAAATTTGCTTTTGTTGAGAGTGCCTTTTCAAGAAAAAAATTTATTTTTTATAAATCTTTTCCGCTCCCAAACAAAAAGCTCCGGCGGCCTCTGGTTTTATAAACACTTAGGGTTACACTCAATAAGTGCAGAATATTTTTTCAGAACAATAGGGGATACGATTGTTTTACTCATTTGACACGCCAACGCAAGGTTAAAATAACTATCTATCGTCGGCAGAAACCTAAAAATACGCAAGATTACATTATAAATTATCGTTAGATCTAGCGGACTAATTTTTTACCGCCTAGCAGGCTCGTTAAACTAGGAACAATCATCTCGTCATCAGTCAGTACTACCAATCTACTATTGTCTGGTTACAGGTTTTTTTCTAATTTATGTATAAATATGTACAGGGTGGTCCAAAAGTACAAATGGAGGGCAGTTAATGATAACCTTTATTTTGAAATTACATATACGTACAATTATATTCATTAACATAATTATTACATAGATAATCATTTATTGTCAACAGTAATACAAAAGCCCTTAAATTTTATCAACGCAAGTGCTCAAACTCTTTTCCAACTATAAATAACGTGATTCCAATTCATAAATAATTAGAATTTAGCGTTCCTTTGATTACTAACAATCCCAAGCATAAAAAAAGGGTGGTTAAGTATCATTTACCAAAACAACAGATTAACTGTTACGTTAATGGCTACAACAGCAAGCGAAGCGTCTCCTAAATGGCTACAACAGCATCTCCTAAATGGCTACAACAGCAAGCGAAGCGCCCTACACGATCTCAACCTGGCAGATCCTGTAAGCTAAAACGTAACAATCCAGATTGTGACTCTGCCATAGGACAACACTTGCTTGACAACGAGCAATGTGCTGCAAACTATAACGACAAACGTTTTAAAATTCTTGCTGTGGCACGCAACTCGTTCCATCTGTGTCTACTCGAGGCAACTTTTATCAAAACCAAACATCCGGTTTTATGTAAGCAAAAGGAATTTGTTTACACATTGAAACTTTTCAAATAACCTAAGTTGCGAGTAACAGTGTTTCTCCTGGGTAATTGCACATAGTGCGTTTCTCCTTTCCGAGAACATCCTGTATTGCGCCACACTGTGCAATTGTGCCTTTCTCCTTTCCGAGACTGCAGCACCTTTCTCCCAACTGTTGAGACTATAAATACCTTGATTTTCTCTGGTTCATCCCATTTTGACGCGATTGCCACTGATGAGAGCGTCACGAAAAGCTTATGGCTCCGAAAAAATCGACTTTGTTTAAAGCGATATTTACAATTTACAAACACAGATTACGTAAAAAAAATTGATTAAATACCATACAACTAAATAACCTTAAAGTTACAAGCCAACCTTTACCAAGTTCAAATGAAATGGCCTATATAATTTTTTATTTTTCATTTCATGTATATATTTATCCCCTGTTTGCATGAAAGCGACGGAGGCGCTAATACATAGGGCAAGCACCTCGACCTGCTTCCGGAGATGCAAAGATATTGCTGTCCCCTTAAAATTTTTTATTTTGGTGTTTTAATTTTTTATAGAAATATAAGTAAAATTTAGAACTGCTTGCCAAAACCGCCAATCAGGGGAAAGTGCCGTTAAATGTCTTTCCCAAAGACACACCAGAATGTCGCAAGTAGGTTTTGAACCCAGACCATGTCAATTACAATACAGGTGCTCTTAACCGGTATCTTTAAAACGTACGGGTTGGCTTGGTCATTGGTCAGCGTAGTCAGCGTGGTCAACGTTGTTGACGTGGTTGGTGTGGTCGGGTGGTCGACATGATTGGCTATGTAGCGAAGTGGTTGACTTGGAATGTTGAAATTTTGTTAAAACCGACTGCATTTGTGGGCTAATGAAAATAAATACAGAAAGTAGGAATAATAAATTTTTTCAGTTTTGAAAAAACTTATCAACTTGGTAAGCTTTGTGGAACTGGTTAATTTAACCAAACAAGCCAAATCCCCAGATATTATAGCACTTCCACCTCGCTAACGCAAACCTGGCTGAATGATTATGCTTTTTTTTCTGTACTTATTTACATTCAGTCGGTTTCAACAAAACTAAAATATTTTATATAGCCAACCTCGACAGCTTCTCAAAATTGAATAATTAATGTTTTACTTATTTGCATTACAAATACAACAGATTTCAAAAATAATTGTTGTACAACAATACTATACAACAATTAATACTACAATATTCAACTATTAATACAACAATAAATATTTTATATAAATAACCCAGTCACCCTCGCCAACCTAGCCTCTCATGGGCCAACTCCGCCGACTTGTACATTTTAAAGGAGCCCCTCTTAACCACTCGACCACGCTGCCGTTGCTTTTTTTGTTTTTTTTTAATCGTCGAACTAATTTTGTCAAGATGTATATCGAATAGCTCAGAAGTCATTCCAAATGCTATGATAAAATCTGTTTTTCTTAGCAGTTACCTATTCCGGTTTAATTTGAAGTAGTCTTCTGCAAAAAAAAATGTAAAACTTTAACATTTTCAGTGTTTAAAACATATTTTAATGGTTTAGAAGGATGTAAAATGGGTGTTTACATCTTTCTAAATGACAAAAGTAAGTTTTTCAAAATAAATCTCTAATCTCTATATTTATCCTCCTGACTCGCAGGAAAGCGACGGAGGCGCTATACATAGGGTAGGCAATTACCCCGACCTGCTTCCGGAGATGCCAAGATATTGCTGTCCGCTTGTAATTTAGTAGAGATATTACTGTAATTTAGAACTGCTTGTCAAGACCACCAAGCAGGGGAAAGTGCCGTAAAGTGTTTTTCCCAAGAACACAACAGAATGGCGCAAGTGGGTTTTGAACCGAGACCATGTTGATTATCAGTCCGGTGCGTTAACCACTCGACCACGCTGCCGACAAAAAGTTCTTATCATTCACAGTTTTAAAAATAAGAGAAAACTTAGGAAGTAAAAAAATTAATTTTTGACCTTTTTTATATCAGGAAATAATCTGAAAACAAATCAACAAGTAAATTTTTTTTATAAGAGGTGCATCAAAACATTTCAAAAATAAAGGTGTCCTTAATCCTGTTCAATAAGTAACCTACATAGTTTTGGGTTTTTTTTTATGAAAGATTAACCATAAAACTAACAGAAGCAGCAATACGATTTATTAACCCATCAAAATATGATAAAACAAATTAAAAACAAACATAGTCTTACGCAGTCGGTAAAAATTAAAAAACTCATGGTTTTGAAAAAAATAAATAAAAATATTCTAAGAACCGAAAACCAGTAGACAGTATGTCCTACTGTTACTGTCAATTTACCACTCATAGCCTAATTATTACAACATAATTAGGCTTAAAAACAAACATAAAACCACAGTAATAATGTATTTCAATACTGTCGATTAATTTAAAAAATATTTATAAAAGACTTTTCAAGTTTATGTTTGTACTGTAATTCTACTTATAAAAATAATTTAAAACACAATAGTTTAAAGCTACCTTCTTACTCTAGCTCTTGTTTTTGCAAAAGTTAAAGTACCGGACTGATGATCAACTTTGTTTTAGTCGGCAGCGTTGTCGAGTGGTTAAAATACCGGACTGATGATCAAAATGGTCTCGATTCAAAACTCACTTGCGCCATTCTGTTGTGTCCTTGGGAAAGACACTTTACGGCACTTTCCCCTGCTGGGCGGTCCTGCAAGCAGTTCTAAATTACAGTAATATCTCTACTAAATTACAAGCGGACAGCAATATCTTGGCATCTCCGGAAGCAGGTCGGGGTAATTGCTTACCCTATGTATAGCGCCTCCGTCGCTTTCCTGCGAGTCAGGAGGACAAATATAGAGATAAAAAAATAAAAAATAAAAAAAAATTGTTTTAAGCCAATAATACTTCTTTTTTAACTTTTTTTTTTTACTGCCTTTGTTTCTTTTTTTTAACAAATATAAAATATGAAGCAAAAGCAATTTCCTTTTTAAAACGATTTTGCTTTTAATGATGAAAATTTTTAAACTAGGTTTTCTAGTCATAATACTGATAAATTGTAAGCTACGAACGTCAACGCCTGAAGTGGAAACGCCAATTTAAAAAAAACAAAAAAACTCTACATTCGACACGCTACGCTCGCCAAAATAGAAACGGGCCTTTAATCTGCGCTCAAACTACGACTGTGCTCATTCAATGAAAGACTAACTGCATCAAGGTCGTCGTCGTCGTTTGAAGGGTATCCACTCCAGGCCAGACACAAACAGAACTGGGGCCGAGGGTTTATCCTTTTACTACCCCAGACTGCTGCACTGCCTGAATCAGATGCTGGCAGTGATGTTATTAAGCCAGCATCGAGTTTCGTCATCCAAAACCGTCAGACCGCGTACTACATGTGGTGCCCGATGTATGGGGCACATTGTTAGTACATGGTCTGCGGTTTGCTCTGAGGCGCCACACTCGCAATTCGGTGAAGGAACGAGACCCCATTTGTGCATGGACGAATGGAATCGCCCAACACCAGTCCGCAGGCGGTTGAGCTTAACCCAAGCTGCTCGGGGTAAGCCCATCCCAACAGGCCTGACACTGGTCTCGGGCACAAAAGCACGGAGCCTGGAAGCACCTTCACAGTACTCCGCGTTCCATTTGTGATTTGTCCATTCAGAGGCGCGGATGCCAAGTCTGGCAAGATTGTCCAAGAGATTTCGCGCACCTGGCACAAACGGGCGTCTGGATCTTAGTCTCACTTGGCGAGTATCTGAGGACCCACTTAACAGACCATGCAAGATATGATCAGGGTCCAGAGATCCACGGTAAGCCAAGGAGAGTGTCGCTCCCATTCGGCGAAGCTCAGCTGGCTGGATGCCTGAAAGTACATGTAGGTGGTCCGTTGGAGTGGGACGCAGGCATCCAGTAACTATGCGCAAGGCGTCATTCAAGACACTGTCAATGAGGCGAGTGTGAACACTGCGACACCAGACTGGCGCACAGTACTCAGCTGTTGAGTAGACTAGAGACAAGGTGGCTATGCGTAGTGTTTTAGCATCAGCACCCCATCCCGAGCCCACGAGTCGCCTCAGCAGTGTGACGCGCGATGATAGTTTTTTGCGCAATGCCATTAAATGGTGACGAAACGTGAGCGATCTGTCCAGTTTTACCCCAAGGTATGTAGGGGTTGGACAGAACGGTAAAAGTCTACTATTGTTGTAGACCTTTAGCTCACGTTTGGCCTCTCGGTTATTTAAGTGAAAGGCTGCCGTCACCGTCTTAGTGTGACTGAGCTTCAACCTCCAAGTCTGGAGATACGCTGACAGTGTGGACATGTCTTGGCTTAATGTCCCCTCCAAGTCCTTCCAGTTTCCAGAAGAGTGCAAAAATGCTAAATCATCAGCATAAGCAAATTTTCTGGAAATCATGGAAGGAAGATCGTACGTATAGATGTTAAATAGGAGGGGAGCCAAGACCGATCCCTGAGGAACGCCGTTTTTAAGACGACGTAGCCTGCTTTGCTTGCTGTCACCGGTGGTAAGGGTGAAACTTCGATTTCGGACAAGCTCCATGATCATTTTGACCATGTGCTTATCCGGAAGTAGTCTCAGCAGCTTGTAGGTAAGGCCACGGTGCCAGACAGTGTCATAAGAAGCTGTCAGATCGATAAATACGGCACCAGCCTTCTTTTTAGCCTCGAAAGAATCCTCGATGTTCTGGGTTAGAAGAACAACTTGATCTACGGTTGACTTCCCGCGTCGGAAACCAGTCTGCTCTTTAGGGAGCAGTGGATCGATTAATGGTTCAACGCGGGCGTAGATAAGCTTCTCGAGGATCTTGTAGGGGACACAGAGCAGAGATATCGGTTGATAACTCTTTGGATCCCCCACGGGCTTTCCTGGTTTTGGGATCGCAACCACAAGCGCTCTTCTCCAGATCTTGGGAATTTTGAGTCGGCGCAAACAGGAAGAAAGGAAGTCACGTAACCAGGACTTCAAAGCAGCTCCAGCATGGAGTATAAGCTCGGGGTAGATGGAATCAGGACCCGGAGCTTTACCTGGTTTTAAGTGCTGAAGGACAGCAGCAAATTTTCTCTGTGAAAAATTGTCAGAGATATTTACTGCGTCTGGTGTTGTGGCCCTCCAAAGGTCAGACACTTCTTGAAAGACAAGTCGAGATGACTTGCGATCAACAGCCTCGTATTTCCCATTTCTAACCAGCTGAGATGCAATAGCATTGGCTGAAACGGGACAGTGACGAGGAGAGTGTCGTGACCTACCAGTAAGGTTGTTCAAAATACTCCACGCTTTTCGACTGGAGTGTGAGAAGTCAATGCTCCTAACTGCTTCGGACCATCGATCCCTCCGTTTTCTGTCAAGCTTGGCAAGCAGAGCTGTAGCAGCCAAACTTGAGTCGTCTCCCTGAGGAGACTGCAGAAAGGTTTTATAGAGGGATTCACACTCTGCATCCCAACACGGAATATAGTTATTTCGATATCCGCGTGGGATAGTCTTTTTGGCTGCTTTCTTAATGGTGTTACAGAAGTCCTGGTAAGCCGCATCCACATCAAGTGAATCAGGCGGCAACAAAGTCTTTGCGAATTTATTCGTCAAAGCAATGTAGTGACTCCATTTGGCCTTGCGGAAGTTCCATCGCTTAACAGGCATGCTTGGCACTGCCATAGCAAACCTTGGTGGTGTAATAAGCGAAAGTCAATGTTGTGACCTGGGGAACTTGTCAAGGACACGTCTATCCGGTAAGCGACTGTTTGGACCTACGCTAGCGAAAGCTAGGTCTGGATTGGTGCCAGTGTTCCAGCAGCCGGAATAAAAACTGGCAGCGTCCTTGGCATTATATAGCAGGGCAAGACAATTAATACTTGTCCAGCCAGCCAAGCACTCACCGTCCGGATTTTTGTCATCATAACCCCAGTCAGCATGACGACAGTTAAAATCGCCAGCGTACAGACAGGGGTGAGGAAACACTGGGAGATCCAGGGTTCGCAATCGCGTTGGCGGTGGTTTGTAGACGTTGACTATTTTACAGCCATCAACGTCCACACACAACCACTCGATCTCCGATGTCGGTGGAGATTGGTCCAAAAGCGTGTATCTCAGTCGCTCGTGGACAAACGTGGCAAGGCCATGCTTCCTGCTTAAAGAAGACCCAGCTAGTTGGTAGTGTGGTAGCACCAACTTCTCTGCATCAGTGCAGTGGGTCTCCTGCAATAGGATGACGAGTGCCTCAGACTGCATAGCGAGGTGATGAAGAACATTCATCTTGCTTGCAGTGAGGCCTTCGATGTTCAGCTGAAGTACAGTGGGTCTTCGGAACTTGTTGGCAATGTGCCCTGAAAAGGGCAGTTTTATCCTGACATTGCCCCGTCCTGAAAAGGACGTTTGCCGATTAGCAGACCCACACTGAACATTGGAATGGGTGGATACCCTTCCGTTTTGGTAGGTTCGGTTTCGGTCTGTCATTTTAAAATCAATGAGTAGACTTACTCACGGCCCAGGCTGCGTGAAAGCACCTACCATCTGAGCCTGCATCAAGGTAATACGCGTGATTTGTCTTTTAGTTACATAGCCCGCTTGACTCTATTTGTAGGAAATGTGATTTTGGGTACAGGTGATAAGCTGTTTACTTGTACTTGTTTAATATTGCAGCTTGATCACTGTCCAGAATTTACTGTATTGCATTCTTTATTTTCTCTATTGTCAAGTGTCGCAAACGCCGCCATTGTTTAGCTCTCCACTCTTCGTTTCTCGAAGTTACTGCTTTCTTCTTTTAATTTTCTTTATGTAATAAATTGTTAAATTTGGTAAGACAATCAAATTCTGGGCAGAAAAATTATGTAAACCTACTGTTCCGTTCCTAAAAATCGCCCAAATTATGTAGATTCACAATCTCATAAAAAATATCTTTGATTTCGCTTTGGTCCGGCTCAAATAGCCGAAGAAATAACAGTTTTATGAGCAATTTAAATAATTTATTTTTATTTACAAGAAAAAATGGCAACACCGCTTATTTTTCACGAAATTTAAAGTAATTTCCAGAACTATCCGATTGACCTGTTTTGATTATGACGTAATAGTTGTTTGCTTTGGAGAATGTCAGAACATTCGAGTAATCTTACTGAATGGTATAAATACGATTCGCTGAAAAGCAGTATTATTATAATTAATTCGATGTTTTGTTGTGGTAACTTAAAATTGGAAAATTGTTAACTGTGTGAAGTCATAGTTTTTGAACGCAAGTCTTTGGTTGTCTACGTGATTGTGAAGAATTAAGCTATTGAGCTTTAACCTGTTGCTTTGATTTATACTATTCGGGCTCCTAAGTGGATTGGAGCATATTTCTTAATAAAGAAGATATTGTAGTAGTCTGAGCTGTGATTTAGCTAGACTATATTTTTGCTGTCGCTGGTTCGAAGGTCAGATCCAGCAAGAAGATTAAGAATTATCGTTTAGTAGACACCGAGATTGTGTTATTGGCGAGGCCTTCTTAGCAGGCGCCAAAAAAGGTAGACGATTAAACAACGTACTAAGTTACCAAATAAATTCTACAAAATTTCAAAAAACTTTTTAACATCGGAATAAAATTTAAAAAAAACTTTTCAAAATTTAGAAAACTAAAATTTGTGGAAGTAACACCTACTGTCATTAGATAACTCCTACAATTATATCAACTAAAAGTAAAATACGTCCGGGCATTGTTTATGACGTAACAATGTTATTTCAAAAATACGTTTAATTTAATTAGATGCTTAATCTTTATTACAATCTCTTAAGTCATTGGTTTTCAACCTGAGGATCGCGACCCCCGTGTGAATCGTTTGTTTTTTTTCTGGGGGTCGCAAGAGCCTTTGATGAGCAATATAAAAAGTATAATATTTAAGAAAAACTATACTCTTAATTAGTTTTTTTAAAGTTTACTTGAATTTATCAATCGATATTTGCTTTATGGCCACAATAACAGGATTAACTGACAAAAATCTTTCTACAAACTTGTTTGAAAAAAATAATAAACATTACTATTAAATATAAATGGTTTTATTGCGCTATTCTACAAAATGGATTCAGGACAATTTTTTCTAAGCGGTGTAGAAAATCAAATGTCGAAACACGCAGCAAAATTGTTGAGTACGCACAAGCAAGAGCAAGAAATAAAAAAATTGTATTTTGTGTAAACATAAACTAATTTTTAGGTATCGAATTGCTGCAGCTAACAAAGCGCAGGGAGTTCTTAGTCAGCGAAGCGAATAAAATTGAATGGTTTTAAAAATTTCTCGAGTAAATACGTAATAAAAGGATAGTTAAGATTTGGAAATTCTTGTTCAGTCAAGCGTTCCAGCGCAGTGTCGAGGATTAACAAATTGGTTCGAAAAAGGTTGAAACTTTAAAAGTTTTTGCTTTAAAATTTTTTCCTTTTGCTAAAAGACAGATTTCAGTTTAATGATGGGTAAAACAGTAATCTCTATTAGGGCTTGTTTCCACTACAAGCATTGACCAGAGTATTCATTGACTATATAATAAACAATGTTGTAATATTTTTGCTTTTCTCAGCGCTTGAGCGCGGAAAGAAGCAAAAAAAAATAATAAACAAACAAAAAATACTTCCTCCAACGCTCAAAATAGAAACAAGCTTCTAGAGAAGCATTAGGCTGCAAGTAATGAAGTGGCCTACAATTTAATTATCACGTATGACGTACTCTATAAAAAGAAGGAGTTTGTGTAAAGGTTAAAATACGTAATAAAGGAAAGGGACGATAAAATAGACAAAAGTAGCATCATATAATACAGTATATGTGATTAACTCTTGTTAAAAAGTTAAAAAATTGATAAAGTTAACAAAAATAGCAACATATAATGCAGTGTACGTGATTGGCTTCTTGTTATATTA
Source organism: Diplosoma virens (assembly GCA_963680785.1). Lineage (NCBI taxonomy): Eukaryota > Metazoa > Chordata > Ascidiacea > Aplousobranchia > Didemnidae > Diplosoma > Diplosoma virens. The sequence continues at coordinate 41,538,066 of OY796884.1, read as the reverse complement.
ATCAATCAATCAATCTTTGTTTATTCATTGTAGACAAAGCGGAAATATATCCATACAACACTACATTTCAAAAATATAATAATAATCAATAATTTCCAACAATTCTACAATAGGGTTGCAGCGAAAGACTAAAAAACAGTCATCGGGTCAGCCACAACCCAGTGCATAAGTTGAAATGTTGTTCAGTTTGTCAATAAACAAGAAATAAATAAAAAAAAAACATGAAACAAAACAAATAAAAAAGAATACCTGCATCTGACACTAAGATCGTAGTTGAGAAAAGAAAAAAAAAAATTAATAAATAAATGTATACTATAAAAATTAAAGAGAAAAAATAAATAAATAAACAGTCATGCATTAGGTAATTCATACAAATCAAATAAATAGTTTTTATATATTTTTTTAAAAGATATGTAAGATAAACATTTAATTTCCTGAGGAATTTCTGACCATAATTTAATGCCAAAATATTGAAGTGACTTTTTCCCATAATTTGTTTGATATCTTGGAAGAAAGTATTTACTTTTTTGCTTGCTACGAGTATCATATGCATGTATACAATTGGAGAAATTTAGTAAATAGTTTTTGAAATTTTGTTACTTCCACAAATTTTAGTTTTCTAAATTTTGGAAAGTTTTTTAAATTTTATTCCGATGTTAAAAAGTTTTTTGAAATTTTGTAGAATTTATTTGGTAACTTAGTACGTTGTTTAATCGTCTACCTTTTTTGGCGCCTGCTAAGAAGGCCTCGCCAATAACACAATCTCGGTGTCTACTAAACGATAATTCTTAATCTTCTTGCTGGATCTGACCTTCGAACCAGCGACAGCAAAAATATAGTCTAGCTAAATCACAGCTCAGACTACCACAATATCTTCTTTATTAAGAAATATGCTCCAATCCACTTAGGAGCCCGAATAGTATAAATCAAAGCAACAGGTTAAAGCTCAATAGCTTAATTCTTCACAATCACGTAGATCACCAAAGACTTGCGTTCAAAAACTATGACTTCACACAGTTAACAATTTTCCAATTTTAAGTTACCACAACGAAACATCCAATTTTATAATAATACTGCTTTTCAGCGAATCGTATTTATACCATTCAGTAAGATTACTCGAATGTTCTGACATTCTCCAAAGCAAACAACTATTACGTCATAATCAAAACAGGTCAATCGGATAGTTCTGGAAATTACTTTAAATTTCGTGAAAAATAAGCGGTGTTGCCATTTTTTCTTGTAAATAAAAATAAATTATTTAAATTGCTCATAAAACTGTTATTTCTTCGGCTATTTGAGCCGGACCAAAGCGAAATCAAAGATATTTTTTATGAGATTGTGAATCTACATAATTTGGGCGATTTTTAGGAACGGAACAACAATCAAGATTAGTGAAATATTTTTTAAAAGAAACAGGCAAAAGGTTATTTTCAAACCGGTACATAAATTTAACATATTCTAATTTAATTAAGTCTGATAGTTTTAAAACATGAAAGTTGACATATAAATTTCCAATTAATGTTCTTTTGTGACAAAATAAACTAGCTCTTATAATTTTGTTTTGCATTATTTCTAAAGGATGAAGAGTAACGTTATTAGCTCTCCCCCAGTTAATTAAAGAATATTGAAGATGTGATTGTACTAATGAAAAATATACAATTCTTAATGTATTTAGTGGAACGTAGTGCCGCAATTTATAAAAAATACCACATACTCTTGACAGCTTGCTGCATAAACTAGATACATGAGCCTTCCAATTTAGTTTATTGTCAAGTAAAACTCAAGGTATTTCACATATTCAACACGTTTAATATCAACATTATTGAGACTAATTTTGAAAGATTGAGGTTTTATGCATTTATTGGATATTAGCATGTACGAAGTTTTGGAGTAATTTACGGATAATTTATTACATTTCATCCAGTTGTTAATTTTTTTTAATTCCTTATTTATTTCAGTTTGCAGGGTAGTTATGTTTTCATTTGAAAGGTGAAGATTTGTATCATCAGCAAATAATGTGGTGTGGCATTTTGTTACATTCGGCAAATCATTAATATATATTAAGAACATCAATGGACCTAAACAAGACCCCTGTGGAACTCCACATTGAATAGTTTTAAATCCTGAAATTACTGTTCCAATTTTTGTGCATTGCATTCTGTTTGTTAAATATGATTGTAACATTTTACCCATTTTTCCACGAAATCCATATCTATAGAGTTTCCCAATCAATATATTGTGATCAACTGTATCAAATGCTTTACTTAAGTCTAAAAAAATTGAACATGTATGCTTATTATCATTTACGTTTTTAAGTAGTTGTTCATATATAGAGGTAACAGCAAGTTCAGTTGAATGATTAGTTAAAAAACCAAATTGGCATGGACTTAAGATATTGTATTTTGTTAAATAGTTCATCATTCGTTTATATATAATTTTTTCAAATATTTTGGAAAGAGTAGGCAGTAGTGAAATAGGCCTGAAATCTGAAAAGGAAGTAGGAGAGTTAATTTTTGGGATTGGTATTATTTGCGTTTGCTTAAGTGTATCTGGAAAAATTTCTTTCTCAATACATTTATTAAATAATTTTACAAGTATAGGGGTAATCAGTGATTTTGATATTTTGAGAAACTTAGTACTAATGCCATGCAATCCAGGAGCAGCTCTAGTTTTTAGACAGCTTATGCTATCCATCACTTCTGTTTCTTCGATGTCAGTCATTACAAAACTTGTTAATAAAGTTGTGTTGATTGTGTGGGTGTATGAAGTATCCACATGTGGTATTTTAGCAGCCATTCTTTTACCTATGTTTGTAAAATGGTCATTTATTTCATCAACAAATTCTGCAGTATTTGTTTTATAAAGTTTTCCATCAATCAAAATTTTTTCAGGAATACCATTATGAGATGATTTATTTGTTTTGGATATTAAAGTATTAATTATTTTCCATGTTTCTAATTTATCATTATTGCATTCATTAAATAGATTATTATAATATTGTTGTTTTGAAATTTGTTTTAAATGTGTCAGCTTATTACAAAAAGATTTGTACAATGAAACTTTACTAATATCTCCATGTTTGTAACAGGCCCTAAATAATCTATTTTTTGTTTTAATGGAAGTATATATGCCTTTTGTAATCCAAGGTTTCTTTGAGAGTTTTTTTTCTCTTCTAGATAGTTGCTTTACTGGTGCATATTGATTCAGTAATTTTAAAAAAAAAGAAATGAAATTTTGGAAGTTATTTTCAATATCATTGTCTATTAATATATTTTCTTCAATTTGGTGAAGTTTGCTGTTTAGATCATCCAGAAATAACTCCGGGTTAAAATTTCTCATGCATCTAGTATATGCAGCAATGTCATTTGAAATAATACTTTTACAATTTTTTATCAAAACAAACACAGGCAAATGATCAGATATATCATACAAACAAATACCACACTCCTTACCATTTGAAATGTTGTTTGTATAAATATGATCCAATAACGAGGGTTTACTATTAAAAGAAAATCTAGTTGGGTTATTAATTAAAGAATTACATTCATTAGACAGTAATGTTTCTATATAAGTAGCAACTCTTTTATTAGAACTGCTTGATAGTAAATTTATATTAATATCACCACAAATAATATATTCACATTTTGCATTTTCAAAATTTAATAATGTAGTGGTAAGACATTTTTGGAATTCTTGAAAATTGTAATTTGGGTGTCTATATATTACCCCAACAATAATTTTTTTCCAGTTTTTTTTTCAACTTCCACCCATAAATTTTCACAACCAGTTATATTAAAATTGATGTTTTCTTTTACACAAACATTGACATCCTTTTTTAGATACATAGCCACACCACCAGCATTTGTGGAGGAGTCGTTATGTATAATATCATAATCATTAAGAGAAACATTATCAATACATGTATTTTTAATATTTGATTCTGAAATTGCTATAATATCAGGAAGAAAATTTATTTCATAAAAAAATTCTTTATAAATATATTTTATAAATATATAAATATATTTATAAATAAAAAAATATATCATTATTCCTCCTTGTGCATTTAAGCTTTGTAGCAAATCCTTTGTTAGTATCATCATCATTATTGTATCTACTTACCCTCCTGACTCACAGGACAACGTTGAAGATGTTAAACTTAATGCCTACGTCAAGAAAAAGGGGTAAACAAAAACAAAAAAGTTCAGGCAGCACTACCTTAGTATGAATGTTGACAGCTTGGTTAAATAGATAGAAAAGCTTTGTAATGATGAAGAGCGCGAACATAGACCTTTTCAGCATGATCAAAGGAATAATTCTATACTTGAATAAATAGCCCAATAAAATGACTCAACTACGGACACAAAGAGAAGATTTTTTTACATATCGGTCAGCCACCGCTTTTTCGTCAACCAGAGTTGCAAGCGCAGCCTGCAACTCTGGTTGACAAATTGCAATTTTGATGCAGTTTTGATGCTTTTTCGGTCAACATGACTGTGTAAGACTAGTTTCTCTGCATTACTCGAAATAAAACATAAACAAAGTGTAGAGCAAGATATATGATTTGCTCTGGTAGCTAGAGCCTGCCAAGTAAGATGCAATATAAGTCGTATTGCAGTGTGATTTTCTGGATGTCAAATTTAAATCCTGAGTTTGTAATTAAAGTAATTAATTATTTTAAATTATTTTTTTGTTAATGTGCCTTACCAAACGTATAAAATAGCCTGCACATGCCTAAATAAAATTTTTTTAAATAAAGGAGTTGCTAAGTTCCATTGGGATGCAAAGCACTGTAGTAAAACAATATACATTAAAAGCAAAGCATAGAAGATTTGACTTTATGTTAAAATGTTTTTCGGTGTCAAAAGTTTTACTCAGATTAGCTAAATTAAACGCAATTGCAGCGACAGAAAAAACGATCTTTAATGATATTACTAATAAAGTTTAAAAAAAAACGCGGAAGCGATAAAAGTTTTTATCATGTAGCATAGCCTACTTGTTGCTAATATGTCATATACGTATAAGTGCACATCTCTGGTCACCATTCTTCAAACGAAAATAGTCTCAAAAACCCCTTTGCATAGGCCTATGCTTTAAAGCTTGTTGTAATCACGTCAAAGCGTTTTTGTGAGGCTGAAGCGGTTTGTACTCGACCGAACGTCGATGTTGCAAGGGAAAATGCGCGTCGTGGTGCGATAGCTGCCAGATTTTATTGGAGTCCCTTCTGCTTACCGAATTGTCAGACCTCAAGCTTAGTAAAAAGATTATTACAATGCATTGATCTGAGTTGTTTATGTATGGTCTTTAATAATTTACTGTTTTCGTTGAGCTTTGAACTCGCTTTGTTCCTTTGTTTAATCACAATAATTGATTTTGATCTTTTGCTGGGTGTAGCTTTTGTTTTATTAAGTTTTTATTATAGTGATCTTAAATTTTACGCTCACCAAATAAGTAGTTCTTTAACTTAGATTTTAATTTTAAAACATAGTTGAAATCAAGTTTTTGATTTTATTAAAAATTTGATTTGAATTAAACTTTTGTCAAGCTCTTTTTAAACTAAAACTCGCAACTTTAATCTCGCTGGGAAAAGGCTAATGCAGTGGTCACCCAACTACGGCCCGCTAAGATTTTTTATCCGGGCCGCGGAGCTCTTTTTAAAAAACATATACATTCCCTTTGACCCACAGTTGGATAGAATTATGTCGGAAATACCCCAGTTTCAGTTTTTTTATTCTTTTATTTTTTTAGAGAACACACCAAGACTTTGGGAAAAAAATAGGGAAATTAGAGATCAAATTGAAGTGAAGACCTTTTTTTGTTTTTTGTAGAGACCACTATGATTTTGGGAGAAAAATAGCGAAAGGCCTTTGTTCTGAAGCGTCCCGGTTTATAAGTGCAAAAACATTTTTCTTCCAAAATCGTGATGATCTATAAAAAAAAAAGTTCTTTACTTCGTTTACAGTTATTTATTAACTGTTTTTTGCAAATCAAGTCTCTAGCTTTGGCCCGAGGAGGTCCAAAAAATCTATGCGTGGCCCCCTGCTCGAAAAGTTTGGAGACCCCTGGGCTAATGGCTAATTTGCTGAAGAGCGCTCACAACAAAAAAGTAGTGTAATTTGTAAGCGAAACACTGGTGTAGATGCTAAATCAGGGCTAGGAAGTAATTTTCAACCTCGGCCACATTGGCGCTTTTGGAGTGACTCGTGGGCCGCACAAAAACTGACATTCGTAATTTTTAATAATTATAAGTCATGTCTTTTGCCGCTAACATTTAGTGAACTCTAAAAAAAAAGTTTTCACTACAAATCTGTATCGAATTTTTTGAATTTTGTCCTTTATTTTGCCTCCACAAATTTATCTACTTTGTTTTTTTAAACATCTCGCGGGCTGCACTGATGCTTTTGGAGGACCGCAGTTTGCACGCCTCTGTGCTAAGCGGTCGCTTGACTACAAAAATCGAAAAGAAAGCAACGATGTTTACAATTGCTCAAAGTTCTTTTAAAAAGTTCGATTTATTATAATTACTTGTCAGCTCAGATGCTAACATATAAAGAAATGCAGATGCGTTCAGCAATTCCACGTTACACGATTCTTAATTTCAACACTCTTGTTTATCTCCAATTCTCGCTTCAGTTTATTCTTTAGTGCTAGTTTATATTTTGATTAATTTGGTTGATTTTTTCATCAAGTGGTTGTTATGTCATACAAAAGTCTGATTTAACTCATTTTGGAATTCATCATTTTTGTTTTGTTATAGAATCTAATTTTTTTGTTGAATGTGCGACTTGCTTTTGTTTGACAAAAAATTAATGCAGATTGATGTGTGAGTTAAAATCCAGATTTATGATCATAAATTACATAAAAATTGCTTATGTAGTTGTGCAGTGTTGCCACCTAGAGTAAAAAAATAAAATCGAGCAAAGTTTCTTTATATAGAACATAGGTCTATATGAATGTGCAGGATGTTCCAAAAGCCTTGAGCACATTTCATTAGCGATAACATAATTTTGAGCACATTTCAAATCGTAATTTTGAGCGAAACCCCCGTAAAGTGATCAAAAAAGCAGTTTGAGCGCGCTAAACCGCATCATATGAAGTTGAGGGGTGTCCCTTTCTCTGTGCCGGGCAAAAATATCCCTCTTTCACAAATTTACCATGTTATCCCAATAAAGACTTTCTTTTTGCTCCTTCTTTTCAAAATTTTATGCAAAATGCATGTTGAACAAGTATCCATGATTCAATTTTTGAAAATCTAGGGATGCAAAACACCTTTTCTGGTTGAGTGAACGCCATGACTGGGTCTGAACAAATAAGAAAAAATCAACGGCATTACAAAAAATTAATAAATTCAGTTTTAAAATGGCTAGTTTTATCTTACTACCATGAATAGTTCAGCAATGAGAATTCAAATTTGCCCTAGATTTATGGAACGCCCTGTATTTCATGTATGCATAAATTTTTCCTATTAGTTCTTTTATTCATTGTAGTTTATAGTAGAACAGATTTTGTATTTATGTACATACACGTGCGCATGCCAGGTTTCACTATTGAAAAGAGGTAGCTTATTGATATATATTTTGTTATTTAAATCATTTTTTTAATGCTGGCTTTATGTTTTAAAAAATTTCAAAATACTGGTTTTCTAAGGTCCTTATTGGTAGTTTTAAATAATAAATAGAAGTGATTACAAAGTTCGAAGCAATGGGAAAAGGCACTACTATCTTGGATATATTTACTTTATTAGTTGTATTTACCATTGTTGCTTTGTACTACTTAGAATCAAGGGAAAAGCGGGTTAGTTGATACGGCTTTTATCCAAATTTGCATAATTTAAAAACTATTTGACATTTAAAAGTAATTAATAGCCAAATAAAAGACATTCTAGTGTATGGTTACAGCATTTGGGTACACCTGGTTTTAATGCGACATGTCTAAAAACATGAACACACTAAATCAGGTTAGTTAATACAGAAAAAGGTTAACTGATACACCCTTGCAGATCAGTTAACAGATTTATTTATTAACTCCCCAAAAATATTTGACCAGTTTCAACTGTACAGTTTAATAAGCGCAATAAAATATCTCAAACTGGTTTTATTAGAAGTTGTTGCTCAGCAATTCATTTGCAAAACTTTAAAAATTTTTTTATCAAACTCCAACTTGACTCAAGTTCATAAAAAAACTTGAAATCAACTCGAGTCCTCAAATCAACTGATGACTCGGAGTTTTTATTTCATCTCCATATTTATCCTCCTGACTCACAGGAAAGCGACGGAGGCGCTAATGCATGGGCTAAGCAATTACCCCGACCTGCTTCCGAAGTTGTCAAGATATTTCTGTCCGCTAAAAATGTAATAGAGATATGACTTTAATTTAGAACTGCTTGCAAAGACTACCAAGCAGGGGAAAGTGCCGTAAAATGTCTTTTCCAAGCACACAACAGAATGGCGCAAGTAGGTTTTGAACCGAGACCATATCAATTTTGGCGCTCTAATCACTCGACTACGCTGCCGAGAATTTCAAAGGTAAAAGTTCAAGTCAAAAAAATTTAAGTTGTTCTTCTGCTGATTTTTACTCACGTCCAGGTAGTGTTAAGCCTTGAGTTTTTGGTTGGTTTACTTTACGTTGAAAATAGAAAAGCTGCTTAAGTCAAATAAGGACCAAATAAAGGTATTCGCTTTTAAAATTACCTGAACGTAAAACTGTTCATCAACACACTCTGAAGGATCCAAGTTCTATACACTTTGGCTTGAAAGGACTCGAGGTATAATGGACTTGAATTCGACTGGACTCATGGCTTTTAAGGACCTGGACTCAATTTAGAAGAGAAAATTGTCAAAGTTGAACTGACTCGGGTTCTTCAAATGTTAACCTTCTTACAACTTTGTTTCAATTTATTTAATCAAGCCTATATTAAAAAAGAAATAAGAAAAAAACGTCGGCAGCGTGGTCGAGTAATTAAAGCGCCGGAGTTGTGATCGACACGGTCTTGGTTCAAAACCTACTCGCGACATTCTGTTGTGTCCTTGGGAAAGACACTTTACGGCACTTTCCCCTGCTTGGTGGTCTAGACAGCTGTTCTAAATTAAAGTTATATCTCTATTAAAATTTCAAGCGGACAGCAATATCTTGGCATCTCCGGAAGCAGGTCGGGGTAATTGCTTATTCTATGTATTAGCGCCTTCGTCGTTTTCCTGCGAGTCAGGAGGATAAATATAGAGATAAAAGTAAAAATGAATTCAACATTTCATTGAAATGATTTTAACATTTTATTTCAGTACTTTTCAAAGAGTACCGAGTACTTTTCAAAAAGAGTCTTTCAGCATGCAACTCTGCAACTTAAAATTTTTTTTTAATCAGCTAAGACCTTATGTCGTCGGCTACTATCAGGCAACAAATTGGTCTTATACAAGTTTTCTATCATTCACATTAAATCTATATAACCAGGTTCTCAAGTATAGGAAATTGGTCAAATTTTCACATTTTCGCCCTAAACCGCACCGATTCTAATTAGTTTATTACCATAACTAAGCAGGAGCATTGTGCTTTATTTGATAACACTATTTCAATCATAAGTAATTTTTTTGGACTTTTAGAGCTGCTGTATGAAATAACTTCTTATACCGGCTAACCCCCTTTCCCAACTATTCATGATTGCTATAAATGTAATGATTGCTTGAAGTAAAAGATTTTTCTTCCCAAAGCTTTTCATCTGACACTCTTCAGGGGAAATCGTCAGAATGAAGTAGAATTGAAACCGAACTAATTTATAAAGGAAGAAAGTAGAGTTCTCATTGGCTGAAAGAGTCAACCAATGAGAGAAAAGATTAAGAAATTTTCAAAGAGTATACGAATTCTTTTTGCTTACACAGAAAGGGATTGAGAGATTTAATGAAAGTCGCTTCAAGAGCAGAAAGGTGAAAGGAAGAGCGACCTCGAGCGAGAATAGAAAATTTTTCGTTGCTGTAATGGAGGGCACATTGGGCGTTGTCAAGAAGATGTTGACCAATAGCGGATTCGTGAAATTGTTGTGGGCGTATGTTGTTTTTGCAAGAGCGGGAAAGACTTTGGCGGTTGGCCGAGGTACGAGGATTGGTGATGGATTTAGGAACGTGTTGTTTAATTCGCTCTTCTAGCCGTTGAAACGTGCGACCAACGTACCGACTATCGCAGTGGCACAAAAACTGGTAAATAACATTGCTGTGATGATGGGAAGGTAGCACGTCTTTCTTAATCGCTGGAAAGAGCTGTCGGGTGTTGAATATAACACGTGGTTCGACGGAGAAAAAGCAGCGTTTCACAGCAGACGTAATCTGCTTTTCGAACCTCATCGAAACGCTTCCAATCCATGGGATGTGTAGGTAGACAGGGCACTTTTTTACTGTGTGGACCGGGTTAGAATTTATTTGTTGAAGTTTTCGCTTGAAAGCCGAATTGATTACACGTTCCGGGTAGCCATTTTCCAAAAGAATTGAACGAATTTTGCCAAGCTCTTGGTCCAGTTTGCTTTTAGAACAAATCATAAAAGCTCTGTGAACGAGAGTACCAATTAGATTGATTTTCCGTTTCTGTGGACTAAAAGAGTTCCAACGTAGATATTGGCCAGTGAAGGTAGGTTTCCTGTATACTGAAGTGAGAAATTCTGAATCATGCCTTTCTACTAACACGTCAAGGAAAGGGAGAGAGTGATTAGATTCTTTTTCATAGGTGAAGCGAAGTGAGGGATGGAGAGAGTTGAGCTGGATGAAGAAATTGTTGCAGTCTTCTTCATTGTTGAATACGGCGAAAGTATCATCAACGTACCGGAAGTACACCAACGGTCTTTTGGCGATGTTGAAAAGTTTCGCTTCTTGGTAGCCAACAAAAATGTTTGCTAAAGCTGGACCAAGCGGTGAGCCCATAGCGACGCCGTCGATTTGTCGATGCATGTTGTTATTGAAGCTAAATTCCACAGAGGAGGTGGCTAGCTGCATTAGTTCGACAAAGATGTTGCGTGGAAAGGATGGCGCCGTTGAGTCGTCATTGTAAAGGGCATCAGCGCAGATTTCTATGGTTTCAGCAAGCGGAACATTAGTGAAGAGACTGGAAATATCAAAGGAACAAAGAAAGACAGAGGAAGGAGAAAAGGTAAATTTTCTGACTTCTTTTACAAAAGTGAAAGAATCAGACAAACAATTAGAGGAAAAGTTTTCGAGAACAGGTTGAAGAAGAGAAGTAAGCCATTTAGCTAGCTGATGTTGGGCCGATCCGGTCATAGACAAAATCGGACGTAAGGGTACGTCCTTTTTGTGTATTTTCGGAAGACCATACATGCGCGGTCGCTGAGAGCCAGTGGGTCGGATTGCTTCATAAACTTGCTTAGAAATTAGGTACTCTTTCCTCAGCTGAAGTAATCGTCGTTGTATCCGTGATTCAATTTTAGCAGTGTTGTCGTTGTTCGTGACTGGTCCAAGATCAAGAAATTTGTTCGTGTCATTAAGAATCGTCTTCATCTTGTCGTTGTAATCGTTTTTGTTAAGAATGACAACGCCAGCACCTTTATCAGGCTTTGTTATAAGAATTTCTTCATTCATCCGAAGGGACTTGATGGCCTGAAAACACTCTTTTGTCATGAGGAAATCACCCAAGTCAATGGGGCTTCCACAATAAGCGTGAGCTAAGTCACTCAACCTGGCCTTTAAAGCAGCAAGCTGCTCTTCAGACGAAGGTTTGTGATGGACGAGTTGAGCGTAGAGTACTTCAAAGTCTGCTAGTATTTCTTCACGTTTGACACTAGTGGGCGGTAAACAAAAAGAAAGTCCATGGGACAATACAAACCGTTCAGTGTCTGATAGTTTGTAATCGGACAAGTTTACGATGTTGTTCTGCTTAAAACTTGTCTGGTTGCCAAAACGATGTTGAAAAAGAAGACGTAGGTTGTTGCTGTTCTTCTTTTGGTTGATGGCTTCTTTTTGTTCATCTATGACTGACAGGTAACGACAGAATCGTACCAGGTCGAAGAAAGACAAAAACTGTCTAGCTTCTTGCCACAGTAAGCGACATTTAGTTCTGAGAAAAGCAGCCATTGACTGGTTTTTCTCAATTTCATCATGCATGAAAGCTCGCTCGATGTTCGGGCTTACGGTAGCGTGCGACTTTTCTACGCGAAATCTAATCGACTTCGGTAAAATTTCTAACCGACCGACTTCGGTAAAAATTTCTCAGCGAACTTTACCGAAGTCGATTAGATTTCGCGTAGAAAAGTCGCACGCTACCGTAAGCCCGAACATCGAGCGAGCTTTCATGCATGATGA